>JANIIK010000301.1:0-42500 GCA_027704905.1 Muraenolepis orangiensis
TTTACGGGTGCTCCGCGTACATGCAGTGACTGAATGTCACTGTCATGACTGCATGTCATGCTGTGCATCACGTGAGGATAGATAAGGAGGAGGGGCGGCGTGTGCTCAGTGCTGATAGCTGAACAGAGGAAGGGGTGACACTTCACACGGGGAAGTGTCAGTTAGCGTCGCGCTAATAAGATGAGTGAAAGTAGGAAAAGAAGCAGCATTTGGCTGCATTTTAACAATTGTGCAAACACAAAGGCAGAATGCAGAATTTGCAACATGAAGCTCTCATATAGAGCAGGGTCCACAAACCACCTCCACAGGCACTTGAGAACTGTGCATCCAACAGTTCAGTTGGAAGAAAAAATTCTGCTTCTGTGTGTCTACTCCACCTGTTGTTGCTGCAGCTACAGGATCTACCCCCCATGCATCAGGTACCCAAACACCAACAGCTACACAGACCTCAATAAGACAATTTATATGCAATGAATGGCAATGGCAATGAATGACCCCAGCTAGACAGAACATAGTGGATGAAGAATTGGCCAAAATGATTGCAAGTGATTTCCAACCATTTTCCATTGTGGAGGACAAGGGATTCCGAAGCTTCACACAGGCTCTCAATCCAATGTTCCTCCAAGCAGGAAAACACTCTCAAAAAATCATTCCGAGACTGTATGATAGAGAACGTGCTTCACTGCAGGCCAGGGTTAAGGAAGCTACTGCAGTTTGCCACTGATTGCTGGACATCAAGAACCACCACCTCTTTCATGTAAATAAAAGGTATATGTGGTAAAATAGAAGAGCCGTTTGGGAGCCGAAAGAGCCGGCTCTTCTTGGTGAGCCGAGCCAAATGAGCCGGCTCACTCAAAAGAGCCGGAATTCCCATCACTACTCTACGCGTCCCCCGGCCGTGACGTCACTACGGTGGCCTGTACTCTGTGTTGTATAAACGCACACCTATTAACAATAACACCACATCTCTCTTTCTAGAATCAATGAGTAGACTGTCAATGATACACCAGACTTTAGAGGATTATTCTGCCTCTATATCTAAAAGGTCTGTTCCTATCTGAACTGATAAAATTACCACCTTTACCTGAAGCCCTATATAAACATAGGCTATATTAAACGCTGCGTTCATCCTAACAAGCCCTGTGAGAGGGACAGTGGAGACTCAGTGACCTGAGGTCAACGCACTGTGTTATTATTGTTCGGTCAACGCACTTTAATCCTTTCACTGTTAATTCAATTTCACTTTTCACTTTTCATATGTCACTTTTTCAGTATTCATTATTATATAGAGTTATTTATTAGTATTTTATTACTGCCAATTTGCACTATACATATTGTTGTGTATTGTATATACCTACGTATTACTGTAATAACACTGTCAATTGTGCAATTCATCTGTCAGTACATTTAGATTTCATTTAGTTATATTTTGTTTATACTAGTTTAGTTTGTTGTTATTTAATTTTTAGGTATTAGTATATTTTGTGTGCATTTATTCCCCCTGTTTCAACTGTTGCTCCTTAATTTCCCTCGGGATAAATAAAGTCTCTTGAATCTTGAATCTTGAATAACTAAACGAACATATCAGAACATGAACACATTTAACTTAAAATACTCTTCTATTAAAGGAATGTCTTTTTTTTAGTCTCTTACAGGTCCAACCTAGTTGGTTTCACCACGACTCTCCCAGACCTGGTTCTGGGAGTAGCTGGCGGTTGCGGGACATTCTGCTTTGGAGGTTCTGCCAAACTCCCTCCCAGAAGTTGCTCAGTAGCACCACCTCCACTCCACGCCGGTGACGACTCCATGGGGATGAGATGGCGGCGGTTTCGCCTGACTGTCCAATGAGGTCCATCCACAATGTATGAACGCGGCGTAGAGTGGCTGCTGACCACAACTCCAGTTGCACTTTGATCTGTGACCCACACTTCCTTTCCGGGAATTAGCCCGTCGAGGCTTGGTGCACGATGACGCCGGTTGTAGCTTTGCGCATCTCTCCTTCTCTTTTCCTCTTCTTTCAGGACAACCACCTCACTGTTAGGAAGAGCAGGGACCAGTAGAGCAGGAAGCGTTGGCACTGTCGTGCGGAGTCTCCTGCCCATCAGAAGTTGAGCTGGACTGTATCCGTTATGCAACGGGGTGGCCCTGTATGCTAGCAGAGCACGGTACGGGTCAGCTGCTTTCTTCAGAAACCTTTTACTGTCTTGACTGCACGTTCTGCTTCCCCATTACTTTGCGGATATCTCGGGCTGCTTGTGACATGGCGAAACCCGTAGGACGCTGCAAACGCTGCAAAGGCCATTCCGGAGAACTGCGGCCCGTCACCAGTTCCTCCGGGATACCGTGCCGTGCGAAGATCGATTTGAGGTGATGGATGACGTCTGTTGATTTTGGGGGAGTCAGCAGAGCGATCTCACGTATCTCGATGCATAGTGCACAACCAGCAGGTAAGTCTTGCTCTCCAGCATGAACATGTCTGCTCCCAACTTCTGCCATGGTCTCCCCGGGTATTGAGATGGCATCAGTGGCTCCTTTTGGTTTTGTCTCTCTTTGCTGCATATTCGGCAGTTGAGAACTAACTCACTCAGCTGCTGGCTCAGCCCGGGCCACCATGCAGACTGTCATGCGCACTCCCTGCACTTTACCACCCCCTGGTGACCTTCATGCAGCCTGGCAAGCACATCATTCCTCATTGTTGAAGGGATGACAAGCCTGCTTCCCCTCAGCAAGAGTCCATCCTCTACTGTGAATAACGCCTGTTCCACCCAGTACAGCCTGAGAGCCGGTTCACTGTTGTTGTGTGCTGGCCATCCCTCTGCACTCAGCTGCATCACCCGTGCGCACTCAAACAACTCCTTCTCATCCGGTGTTTCCCTCCGCTTCACAGGAGCACTTGAGAGCGTATCGGCAGTCCACAGGCACTTCCCTGGCACATGAGCAATGGAGTAGGAATAGCGCATCAGGCGCATCCGGAAGCGCAGAATCCGTGGAGGGAGAGCATCCAACGCCTGAGACCCCAGGAGACTCAGGAGAGGCTTGTGATCCGTCTCTAGCTGGAAGTGTCTGCCGATGAGAAAGTTGCGAAACCTCTCGCAAGCCCAGGTCAGGCCTAAGGCCTCCTTCTCGACCTGCGCGTATCTCTGCTCAGTTTGTGTGAGAGACCGCGACACGTAGGCTACTGGTCTCCACACTCCCTAAGCCGTAAGACGACGCGTCTGCTGAGACTTTGCACTCCCTGTTGGGATCATACATGGCCAACACTGGTGGGGATATTAATGCATCCTTCAAATCTTGGAAGGCTCTGGCCTGCTCGATGCCCCACTGCCAGCAGTTCTTCTTTGACAGAAGGTCTCGCAGAGGCTTGTCTCTCTCCGCCAGCTGCGGGATAAACTTCCCCAGCTGGTTTACCATGCCGAGAAAGCTTCTCAGCTCACTCACGTTCGTACGGCCTCCGTCTTACTCGGGTCGGGGCTAATGCCGCTGGTGGAGACGATATGGCCTAGAAAGGTCACCTCTTCTTTTGACAGGTTGCACTTATCTATGTTCAGGGTGATTCCGGCCTTCTCGATCCTCCCCAACACGACATGCAGACGAGCATCATGTTCCTCTTGTGTTCGGCCCCACACTAGCACATCGTCCATGTGGCAGACGACACCCTCCAGCCCTTCCGTGACCTCAGTCACCATTCTGTTTTGGAAGTGTTCGGGGGCGGAGGAGATGCCGAAAGGTAGACGATTGAAGTAATATCGGCCAAAGGGCGTAATGAAGGTTGTGTACTTTGACGAATCTTCAGTCAGAGGGATTTGCCAAAATCCCATATTTGCGTCCAACTTACTGAATATTCTGGCTCCAGCCAGCATTCCCAGTGTTTCCTCCACTGTCGGCAGGGTGTACTTTTCTACATCTTACCGATAGCAGGCCTCCCCAGCATCGCTGTGTGCAGGTGTCGAGTGACATACACATCCTCCAACACCTCTTTCTCTCCCCTCCTCAGCAACAGCGTGGCGACGCCCACAACATCTAGTGGACTCCCAGGTCCCATCAGTGGCTTAGTTGACTTCCGGAGGGTAGGTGGATTTTTGTCTCTGTAAATCTTTTGGAATACAGTGTGAGGCATCACTGTAACATCAGCACCGGTGTCTATTTTGAATGGCACATGACTGTCACCGATGTCTATGCTGACCATCCATGGCTCACCATCAGCTGTGATGCTGCCTAAGAACATGCAGTCCTCGTCTTCTTCACAGGAGCAGGAATAGTCCTCTTCAACCTCATGTACAGATTTGGATGACTTACACACACGCTTGTAATGTCCCATCTTCCCACATGAATGACATTTCACTTCATTAGCAGGGCAATCGCGTTGTGGATGGGACAGAGATCTGCCGCATTTATGACACTGGACACTTTTCCCCTTTAAGTATTGGGCACTGTGTGGCTTGGCTGGGTAGCCGTTAGCCTGTTGAGGTTTATTTCTAGCATATGTCCTGCTACTGCTCTTAAACACTCTGTCCACAGATGTAGCATCACTTGTCTCTGTCCTGGTGTCCCCTCGCAGAGAAGATTGCTGTCGTTTCACCTCTTCACTCTGCCTCGCCATGTTTATTGCCTTTTCCAGGGTCAAGTCCGGGTCCAGTTGCAGGCGTTGGGACAGCCGCTTATCCATCAGTTCGACGACAAGCCTGTCGCGAATAAGCTCATCATGTAGCACTCCGTATGTACAATGCTCCGCCAGCGCATACAGTGCCGTCACAAATGAGTCCACTGTTTCACATTCTCCCTGCTTGCGCATTTTAAATTTGGCACGCTCGTAGATGACATTTTTCTTGACTACGAAGAAACCTTGTAATCCATTGCGCACTCCTTGGTAAGTACGTCCTAGATCGTCTGTCAGATTTAGTCCACGTAAAATATCATCCGCCTCATCTCCCATGCAATATATTAGCGTGTTGACTTGATTCTCTTCAGAGCTAGCAATCGTTCGAACCTGCGTATCCATTTGGCCCACTCTTGTGGCTTTGAAAAGTCAAAGGACTCGGGAGGCTGGATGCTGAACGTAGCACTTGAGCCTGGCGCCGCTCTCTGGGCTGTAGCTGTTCCCGCATCAGCATTATCAACCATGCTGTTCGTCCTCCCTTCTCGCCGTCAACCAGCTCCAAATGACACTTATTGTCTGACTAACTTTTAACACTTCACACACAGGACTTCTGACACCATGTCGTGTTATTTCACAAGCATACACGTGAGTCCTCTGTGTTTGATTGTAAGTGTCTTTTATTGCTAGCTCCACATACAGCCGTCTCGCTCCGCTCCTAGCCTAGCCTGCTCTAGCGTACCCGGCCGTGACGTCACTACGGTGGCCTGTACTCTGTGTTGTATAAACGCACACCTATTAACAATAACACCACAGTATCCGGACCCCTTGCCTGTCCCCGTTCACTCTTGTGTTGTTTTTTGCTTAATAAAGCGATACGTTATAGCTCCACTGTGTCTTGGTCTGCGTTCTGGGTCCCACCGAACTATCCCTTCGTGACAAACTTGTCACTAAACACCACTGGGGTTAAGTAAGGAACAACAAGACAACCTGTCATTGTTCATTCCTTGCATAATTCAAATATACATTCTTTATGTACTTACATTCAGTTGCTACGATATTGATGTGTTGGAAGTCCGTATGGATATATCAATTGATATATTAGTGCTGTCAATAGATCCAAATATTTAAAGGGATTAAAAAAAATCAAATTCTGTGATAAATCAGATTAATCACAGATTAATCACATCATTAAAGTTAAAAATAAACATATTTACTTGTAGTTTTGTTGTTTGCGGGTGGCAAAACAAATGTATGGTATGGAAGGATGAAATGCTAAAAGCAGTTAGAGATCAAGATTTTTATTATTTTATTTGTTACTTTTCATTTGAGTTTTTCTGAGCAAAAAGGTCTCAGGGAGTGCTTAGTATTGCCCTTAGCTTAGGGGCTCCTCCTTCTGCCGTGAGAGGCTTGGCTCCTCCTTCTGCCCGGGAGAGGCTTGGCTCCTCCTCCTTCTTCCCGGGAGAGGCTTGGCTCCTCCTCCTTCTGCCCGTGAGAGGCTTGGCTCCTCCTCCTTCTGCCCGTGAGAGGCTTGGCTCCTCCTCCTTTTGCCCGTGAGAGGCTTGCTGCCGGACTATCAGCTCCGCTGTTTGCAGGACTGTGTTTGAAACTATTTGACGGCACTTTGCTAAAGCCACAGTCGGGGTGTGAGACCACCGGCCCTCTGTTAAATGTGCGCTATACACACCTATATATATACACATATATATATATATACATATATATATACATATATACAGGGCATATGCTCAAAGGAAGGTTCTTTGTTGCCGCAATCATATTGCGAGCGTGATGTGTTAAAGTGAAATGTTGCGCCCAACGCTCCTCGGTGCGTCTCCTCATCATCCTGTTGGTTTAACGCCTTACTGCCTGCCTCTCAGGTCATTACCAGGTGAAACACTGGGGGAGGAGCCTCTCAGGTCATTACCAGGTGAAACACTGGGGGAGGAGCCTCTCAGGTCATTACCAGGTGAAACACTGGGGGAGGAGCCTCTCAGGTCATTACCAGGTGAAACACTGGGGGAGGAGCCTCTCAGTTCATTACCAAGTGAAACACTGGGGGAGGAGCCTCTCAGGTCATTACCAAGTGAAACACTGGGGGAGGAGCCTCTCAGGTCATTACCAGGTGAAACACTGGAGGAGGAGCCTCTCAGGTCATTACCAGGTGCGTATGCGCGCTGAAAACACTGAGGGAGGAGTCGTCTAAACTGGATACGATGATTCATTTGAGTTAAAAAGAAATAGTGCGCGTTAAAGTCTCGAGATTAATGACGTGCGTTAACTCGTTAACTTTAACAGCCCTAATAAAAATACAAGTCTCATTGATATAAGGGAACACATAACGATTTAATGAAGAAAAACAATATTAGGACATTGCAAAACATATAATAACAAGATGAAAAATGTAAAACATCAATAAATACACACAACAAATATGAATATGTACAGGAAAACTATTATCAATACCTCTGGGTTAGTAGTTAATTAGTATAGGATGCATTTTGGTTCAGAGTGCAATTTTTTGTGCATATGATTTTCAACTTAAAAAAACGAGAAGAATGTAGACCTTAGAATGTATTCCTATTTCTATGCTCTACTTTTCCTTCTCTACAAAACTCTACTATTATTGTAAAACAAAAGTATGTACAAAGTGTTTGTCCCAGGGTCACGGGGATAGATGTCCGTGTCATTCAATCATTCATTGTTTTCCAAGGTTATAAAAGGTAATAAACATCAAACATAGATATTTTGAAATAACAGCAGAGGAAGTTGACAGAACCCCTAAGATACTACGATACACTCACATGACGTCATTATACCACCAGGTTACAGGTTAGGACGTGACACATGATGACGTCATTATACCACCAGGTTACAGGTTAGGACGTGACACATGATGACGTCATTATACCACCAGGTTACAGGTTAGGACGTGACACATGACGTCATTATACCACCAGGTTACAGGTTAGGACGTGACACATGATGACGTCATTATACCACCAGGTTACAGGTTAGGACGTGACACATGATGACGTCATTATACCACCAGGTTACAGGTTAGGACGTGACACATGACGTCATTATACCACCAGGTTACAGGTTAGGACGTGACACATGATGACGTCATTATACCACCAGGTTACAGGTTAGGACGTGACACATGACGTCATTATACCACCAGGTTACAGGTTAGGACGTGACACATGATGACGTCATTATACCACCAGGTTACAGGTTAGGACGTGACACATGACGTCATTATACCACCAGGTTACAGGTTAGGACGTGACACATGATGACGTCATTATACCACCAGGTTACAGGTTAGGACGTGACACATGACGTCATTATACCACCAGGTTACAGGTTAGGACGTGACACATGATGACGTCATTATACCACCAGGTTACAGGTTAGGACGTGACACATGACGTCATTATACCACCAGGTTACAGGTTAGGACGTGACACATGATGACGTCATTATACCACCAGGTTACAGGTTAGGACGTGACACATGACGTCATTATACCACCAGGTTACAGGTTAGGACGTGACACATGACGTCATTATACCACCAGGTTACAGGTTAGGACGTGACACATGACGTCATTATACCACCAGGTTACAGGTTAGGACGTGACACATGACGTCATTATACCACCAGGTTACAGGTTAGGACGTGACACATGACGTCATCATACCACCAGGTTACAGGTTAGGACGTGACACATGACGTCATTATACCACCAGGTTACAGGTTAGGACGTGACACATGACGTCATTATACCACCAGGTTACAGGTTAGGACGTGACACATGATGTCATTATACCACCAGGTTACAGGTTAGGACGTGACACATGATGACGTCATTATACCACCAGGTTACAGGTTAGGACGTGACACATGACGTCATTATACCACCAGGTTACAGGTTAGGACGTGACACATGACGTCATTATACCACCAGGTTACAGGTTAGGACGTGACACATGACGTCATTATACCACCAGGTTACAGGTTAGGACGTGACACATGATGACGTCATTATACCACCAGGTTACAGGTTAGGACGTGACACATGACGTCATTATACCACCAGGTTACAGGTTAGGACGTGACACATGATGTCATTATACCACCAGGTTACAGGTTAGGACGTGACACATGACGTCATTATACCACCAGGTTACAGGTTAGGACGTGACACATGACGTCATTATACCACCAGGTTACAGGTTAGGACGTGACACATGACGTCATTATACCACCAGGTTACAGGTTAGGACGTGACACATGACGTCATTATACCACCAGGTTACAGGTTAGGACGTGACACATGACGTCATTATACCACCAGGTTACAGGTTAGGACGTGACACATGACGTCATTATACCACCAGGTTACAGGTTAGGACGTGACACATGACGTCATTATACCACCAGGTTACAGGTTAGGACGTGACACGATGACGTCATTATACCACCAGGTTACAGGTTAGGACGTGACACATGATGACGTCATTATACCACCAGGTTACAGGTTAGGACGTGACACATGACGTCATTATACCACCAGGTTACAGGTTAGGACGTGACACATGACGTCATTATACCACCAGGTTACAGGTTAGGACGTGACACATGATGACGTCATTATACCACCAGGTTACAGGTTAGGACGTGACACATGACGTCATTATACCACCAGGTTACAGGTTAGGACGTGACACATGATGGCGTCATTATACCACCAGGTTACAGGTTAGGACGTGACACATGACGTCATTATACCACCAGGTTACAGGTTAGGACGTGACACATGACGTCATTATACCACCAGGTTACAGGTTAGGACGTGACACATGACGTCATTATACCACCAGGTTACAGGTTAGGACGTTAGGTTTCTGTTCTGCTGTTAGTAACCACCAGCCTCTCATCACATGACAACAGCGCCAGAACAGAAGATCAAAATCATTTTCAAGAACACACTTGAAACACATGCCAGCCTGTTCTGAATCAATAGGAATGTGAAACATCTATTCTTCTCCTCCTCCACCACCACCACCACCACCACCTCTTTCTCCTCCTCCTCCTCCTCCTCCTCCTCCTCCTCCTCCTCCTCCTCCTCCATCACCTCCACCACCACCTCTTTCTCCTCCTCCTCCTCCATCACCTCCATCTAGAAATCGTTGGACAAGCTATGGAGGGCGTGGCTCTACTCCATGCCAGAGAAGAAGCCCTGGTGGTGTAACTGCTTCCCGGGGTGGTGGTGACGATGTGGCGCTCTGTGATGCACGCCATCGTCCTCTATCATCAGCTCCTCATCCTCCTCCTCCTCCTCTTCCTCTTCCTCCTCCTCGTCCTCCTCCTCGCCCACCTCATCGTGGTTCATCACCATGACACTGCGGTGGCACAATGTCGCAGTGTGGTGCGACAGACCGCCATGCGGCGACTGCTGGGCCAACGCCATGGCCGGGGGCAACGGCGGTGGTGGAGGAGGAGTGGGCGGAGCCAGACCCAGAGCCCCGCCTCCATCGGTCAAGTCCCTCAGACTCAGGTTGCTGCGGCTCCCGTGCTGTGAGCCGCAGTGGTGGTCACGGATGCAGCGGGAGGACGAATGGCGCAGCTTGTGGAAGCGGTCGTCGTCGGCGACGGCGTCATCAGTGTCGGGGATGTCGTAGGACAGGCCGCGGCGCAGCGTGCAGAGCTCGTAGTGCGGCGGTTCCAACCCCGGCTGCAGCAAGGCGGGGTCCAAGTCGTCCCTGGACGGACGACAGAAGAGCTTTCAAAAAGTCTGGGTGATCATTTCAATCTTCCACTCAATTTAGATGTTTGGATAGAAGTGCAAACCCAATTTGTTACCAATTTGTAAAATTATTCATGAGAAGAACAAGGTTGACTGGCACTTTGTAATAATGAACAACTAATTAGTTGTTTGCTAGTTTGAAATCAAAGTTAGTTTATTAAAAATGTTGAGGCATGTTTTTTTTTAAGTAACAGTAGTTGTTAAAGGGGGATTTTAGTTCTTACCTTCTGTTAAGAGTGTGTATTTGTATGAGCAGTTGCTGGAAATTATTTATCTTTCCGGAAACAATTTCAGACAACAAAACAAAACAAGGAATCTCAAGTCATGGAACAGACGCATGTCCAGAGTCCCAACCTGCGGACGATGTACTTCTTGCGTGGCTGTTTGACCTGGATGACCACGGAGATGACAAGCAGGATAAGCACCAGGCCACAGGTCACGCCCATGATGGTCAGGTTGGTGTTGTCCAGGATACTCGCCTTCCTGTTCTCTGATAGGAGGACGGGAGCAAAGCTCAGCCAATCACGTGAATGCCATATCACACGCTATATCCTTTTTCTGGCTATA
The DNA here is from genome assembly GCA_027704905.1 of Muraenolepis orangiensis. Classification (NCBI taxonomy): domain Eukaryota; kingdom Metazoa; phylum Chordata; class Actinopteri; order Gadiformes; family Muraenolepididae; genus Muraenolepis; species Muraenolepis orangiensis. The sequence goes on from JANIIK010000301.1 coordinate 10,977, forward strand.
TGTACAACCAGGGAGGTAACACTTTAACACCTTCATTTCCCCTTGTTAATTGGCTGTCTGTCTGTCTGTCTGTCTGTCTCTCTGTCTGTCTCTCTGTCTGTCTGGCTGGCTGGCTGGCTGGCTGGCTGGCTGGCTGTCTCTCTGTCTGTCCAATTGTCTATGAATAGGAATAGTTTTAGCACGATTGAAAAAAAAGAAAAGGAAAATAGGAAGATAAGTGAAATACCTGCAATATATACAGTATATATATATATACTGTATATATATACTGTATATATATACAGTATATATATATATATATACAGTATATATATATATACTGTATATATATATATATTGTATATATATATATATATACAGTATATATGTCCAAAATAAATGACAGAATAAAGAAAAATAAGAGTATTGAGAGCCACGGGGGGTACAGCAGGGTTCAGTGGACTACCTTTACAGTGGTTCTCATCCCAGGGGTAGACACAGTTCTGGATCCCGTTGCACACCAGCGTGTTGTTGATGCACATGTTACTGTGGCAGAAGAACGTGTCTCCCTCACAAGGAGCTGCCCACCGACGGCACCGGGGGATGACCAGAGGGATGTGACATGATGTGAATGTGAGGCAAGAAAAATACAAAGAGTTAGCACCCAATACGCAGGGGGAGAGCAAAAACAACAGCGGTTCCAAACTTAATGCGGGACTGTCTGACAAGATTCAAGACTCAGTATTTGTATTTGCAACAAGTCCAATGGAATGCTTACTCCTCATTCCCTCCGCAGTAGGAATATTCTAAAACACTATATTAAATAGTAAAAATACCGTTCACAATGAAAACATCAATAAAACAGATAAGTATAGAATAATACTTTTAGCTATTTAGTCATTGGTCCCCCCACCTCTGTTAGGACCCAACGAGACCGGCCAGCCAAATGTGCCAGAGAACCCAGAAGAAGAGACACAGGACAACCAAAACTACGGAAAATGTCTTTACTGAAAAATATCCACAAACTCAAAAACACAACAAGGTAGGATAGGATATCTGGTCGACACGGGGAGATGGTCCAGAGGGGGGAACGGGGAGAGGGGCCTTGGAGTGGGGGGGGGGGGGGGGGGGCCATAAGGTTCTCAGTAAGGTGCGCAATGGTCAAGCCCCGACGTCGGTCTTCGACAGCCTAAAGTAGGGTAGATCCCAGGTGTTCATTGGCCTCAGCCGGCCCGATTATGATGGGAAACACCTGGGATCAATTAGAGCGCGGGGGCACAACAACCGCCCTCTGAAAAGAAACGTACATCACGCAAGCTACCCTCAGGCGAGCTAAGAGCTAGCGTTCCCATGGGCTAACATCACGTGAGCTAACGGTGGCCTGCGCGGGCGCGACTCACGCGAGTGGAAGGTGGTGAAGAGGATCTTGAAGCGACTCTTGCGGCTGCCCTCGTCGGCCCAAAGCCGGACCACGCCCACGGAGCCGCCCAGCATCACGTCGTTGGCCACCGTGGAGCAGAACTTGTTCTTCAGGTGCTCCACGGAGCCGCCGCCGTCGTACACCGCCACGAAGTTACGCTTGCACTCGTTGGAGTTGTGCATCTCGTACTCCAGGAAACGCAGGTAGATCTGGGGGCGGAGCCGGAGGAGTCGTGTCACTCAACATTCAACATTCAGTACAATGGGAAGCTCACTCCACATTCCCTCCCATAGTATGAATTTCAACAACAATACTATACTATACTACACTATGCTATACTAACAACACTATAAACTATACTATATACTTTATACTTTATACTATACTATATACTACTTCATACGAATACGACTCTAATCTAGCATTCATTCATTCCGGTCCGTGGAACCTTGGTTTCCACCAAACCTTGTCCACAACCTAACACGTGGATGTGTTATTACTGTGTGCAGGAATGAATGCAGTGTTGACAAAACTGTGCAAGAAGTACAACTTAAGCACAATCATGCAATATGCAGAAGAAGACACCAACGTCAACCACATCACCGCCAACGGCAGAACAATGCTCCCATGCTGACCTTGGCTTTGGGCGGAGCCCGGATGTACCACCTGCAGTCCACAGCCTCGGTCTGCAGGGCCCGACCCTCTACCGATATCTGGGCCGACTCCACGAAGCCCTCAGGACCGGCCAACTCAAAGTCACAAACTGGGGGAGAGGGGAAGAACAGAGATACACAAAACGTTCAGTCAACCACACTGGGTTGTACTGCCACTATAGCAGCATAGGAGGTCTAAGCAGATATGTAACCAGGCCCTGATGGGACTAAAAAGGAGGAGATGACGGATATGAAGGTGACAAGATACAAGATACAAGATACAAGATACAAGATACAAGATACAAGATTTGTATGGCATTTGTAACTACATAGGAATACTTACTCTGATTCCCTCCCACAGTATACATCTCAAAAACACCATAAAAATTTAAATATGTACAATAAAATAAACAAAACAAAGTTGTTGTTGATGATGAGGATGATGATGATGATGGTGATGATGAGGATGATGATAGCCCTTTGGGGCCCCCGCTACATAGAACATCTACACATGTACAGAATATACTGGGCCTAGTACACTGCAGACCCACAGACAGTTAGTTGATACTCACAAGGCAGGGGAGGGAGATCTCCAAGGGCTTTAAAATCTGGATCTGAAGACAGAGCGCAGCGATAGATATGTTAGGTTAGCAGCGAGACTGTCAGCCAGTAAAACAGTACATCCATGTACTGTATGTGATAGCATAGGTAACACACAGTTACACAACCAAAGATAAAAAACCTACATTTCATTGCATTGTGTCACAATGGCTATTCACCATGCCTCCACTTGAGGGCAGCATCAACCCTCATCCACGTCTTCCCCACACTCGCAGGTTGATTGTAATCAACCTGCCTACTTAAGCCGACGCCCGCACACTCATACTTTGCCACTTTTCTGTTTTATTCTATTTTTATAAATTGTTATCTTATTTTTATAACTGCTGTCTGTTGTCTGGTATTGCACATAAGATTTTCACTCACTGCTTTATACTCACTGTAAACTGTGCAGTGACAATAAACTTGACGTGACTTGACTTGAGATTGTTCCTGATGACACAGACTCTCCAGCGTATCCGGACTATGCAGACATTCCAGCGTTCTGATTCCTGTTCCTGATCCTCTGCCTGTACCTGAGTACGCGTCCACCTGTCGCTGCCAGGTTCCCGATCTGCTGCCTGTCGCGTCTACGCCTCTGCCTGTCCCTGCCGGTTCGTCTGCCCTGCCTGGTTCCCGATCTACTGCCTGTCCCTGACTACGCCTCCGCCTGTCCCTGCCTGGTTCCCGATCTACTGCCTGTCCTGACTACTTCTCTGCCTGTCCCTGCCTGGTTCCCGATCTACTGCCTGTCCCTGACTACGCCTCTGCCTGTCCCTGCCTGGTTCCCGATCTACTGCCTGTCCTGACTACGCTCTGCCTGTCCCTGCCTGGTTCGATCTGCCCTGCCTGATACGCTTACTGCCTGTCCCTGACTACGCTCCGCTGTCCCTGCCTGGTTCCCAATCTACTGCCTGTCCCTGACTAAGCCTCTGCCTGTCCCTGCCTGGTTCCCGATCTGCCGCCTGTCCCTGACTACGCTTCTGCCTGTCCCTGCCTGGTTCGTCTGCCCTGCCTGGTTCCCGATCTACCGCCCGTCCCTGACTACGCCTCTGCCTGTCCCTGTCTGTGTGGTTATTGCAATAAATATCACTATCTGCCTTTGGTGTCCGTGTGCAGCATTTGGGTCCAAACCTAACCCGTGACACATTGAAACTCCAGCCAGCTGTATAGCACTCTGTTGACCCTATTTACTATTATCCATCCATCCACCCATCTTCTCCCACTTATCCGTAATCGGGTCGCGGAGGTAGCAGCTTCAGCAGGGGACTCCAAACATCCCTCTCCCTGGCAACATCGACTAGCTCTGACTGGGGGATCCCGAGGCGTTCCCAGGCCAGTGTGGAGATGTAATCACCCCACCTGTACCTCGTTCTGCCCCGTGGTCTCTTCCCAGTTGAATGTGCCTGGAAAACCTCCCTCGGGAGGCGACCAGGAAGCATCATTACTAGATGCCCGAAACCATCTCTACTGGCTCCTTTCTACGCGAAGGAGCAGTGGCTCTACTCCGAGTCTCTCACGAGTGACTGAGCTTCTCACCTTATCCCTCAGGGACATACCAGCCACCCTCCTGAGGAAACTCATTTCAGCCGCTTCTTTTCGCGATCTCGTCCTTTCGGTCATTACCCATTGTTCATGGCCATAGGTGAGGGTAGGAACGAAGACGGTAGAAGATCGGTAGATCGAGAGCTTTGCCTTCTGGTTCAGCTCTCTTTTGGTTACAACGGTGCGCCAAAGTGCACCCAATACCGCTCCTGCTGCACCTATTCTCCTGTCAATCTCACGCTCCATCCTCCCCTCAGTCGAGAACAAGACCACTAGATACTTGAACTCCTTCACTTGGGATAAGGACTCCCTCCCTACTTGGAGTAAACAATCCACCAGTTTCCTGCTAAGAACCATGGCCTCAGATTTGGAGGTGCTGATCATCCCAGCCGCTTCACACTCTGCTGCAAACTGATCCAGTGAGTGCTGAAGGTCACATACTGATGACGCAAACAGGACCACATCATCTGCAAACAGCAGCGATTCAATCCTGAGCCCACCATACTGAAACCCCTCCCCTCCATGACTGCGCCTTGAAATCCTGTCCATGAAAATCCCAAACAGGATGGGTGACAAAGCCTAGCCCTGGCGGAGGCCAACACCCACTGAGAACAGGCCCGACTTACTACCGAGAATCCGGACACAGCTCTTGCTTTGGGAGTACAGAGATTGGATGGCCCTCAATAGTGACCCCTGCACCCCGTACTCCCGCAGCACCCCCCACAGTATTTCCCGAGGGACCCGATCATATGCCTTCCCCAAATCCACAAAACACGTGGATGGGAATACTCCCAAGCCCCCTCCAGGATCCTTGCAAGAGTGAAAAGCTGGTCCATTGTTCCACGACCAGGGCGGAATCCGCATTGTTCTTCTTCAATCTGAGGTTCGACTATCGGCCGAACCCTCCTTTCCAGCACCTTGGAGTTGACTTTCCCAGAGAGGCTGAGTAATGTGATACCCCTGTAATTGGCACACACCCTCTGGTCACCCTTTTTGAACAGGGGTACCACCATCCCCTCAGGCACTGTCCCAGACTTCCACACAATGTTGAAAAGACGTGTCATCCATGACAGCCCCTCAACACCCAGAGCCTTGAGCATTTCTGGACGGATCTCATCAACCCCTGGGGCTTTGCCACTGCGGAGATGTTTGACTACCGTAGTGACTTCCTCCAGGGAGATTGATGTTTGCCGTCCTTCGTCCTCCAGCTCTGTCTCTACCGTTGAGGGTGTAGTTGGGTTAAGAAGTTCCTCAAAGTGTTCTTTCCACCGCCCGATCACCTCCTCAGTTGAGGTCAGCAATGTCCCACCCTTACTGTACACAGCTTGGATGGATCCACGCTTCCCCCTCCTGAGAAGCCGGATTGTTTGCCAGAAACGCTTTGGCGCTGACTGAAAGTCTTTCTCCATGGCTTCTCCGAATTCCTCCCACACCTGCTGCTTTGCCTCCGCTACAGCCGAGGCTGCCGTCCTCTTGGCCTGTCGATACCTCGCAATTGAGTCCGGAGTCTCACAGAATAACATAGCCCGGAAGGCCTCCTTCTTCAGCCGGACGGCTTCTCTGACCACCTGTGTCCACCACGAAGTCCGAGGGTTGCCGCCCCTCAATCCGAAGGTTTCCCCCCCACCAATGACCTTGAGGCCACAGCTCTCAACCGCAGCTTCGGCAATAGAAGCTTTGAACAAAGACCACTCTGGCTCAATGCCCCCAGCTTCCACAGAGATGCCCGAAAAATTCTGCCGGGGGTGGGAGTTGAAGGTCTCCCGGACAGGGGCATCCACCAGACGTTCCCAGTTCACCCGCACTACACGTTTGGCCTTACCAGGTCTGTCCAGAGGCTTCCCCGCCATCTTACCCAACTCATCACCAGATGGTGATCGGTTGACAGCTCTGCCCCTCTCTTCATCCGAGTGTCCAAAACATGCGGCCTCAGGCCAGATGACACGATAACAAAATCGATCATTGACCTTCGGCCTAAGGTACTCTGGTACCATGTACACTTTTGAACATGGTGTTTGTTATGGCCAATCCATGACTAGCACAGAAATCCAATTACAAAAATCAACTCCGGTTCAAGTTCAAGTTTCCCCATCGTTGCCCATGTGTGCGTCTCCCAGGAGGACTATGGAGTCCCCTTCAGGAGCCCCATGCAGGACTCCATCCAGGGTGTGCAAGAAGGCGGGATATTACGAACTGTTGTTTGGTGCATAGCACAAACCGGGGTAAACTCCAACAATGCGGCACTCAGCCGGGGACTTGTGTGTATCCCCACACCCGCCCAGTGCCTCACACCCTGAGCAACTCCAGAGAAGGAAATAGTCCAACCCCTATCCAGGAGTTTAGTTCCAGAGCCAGTGCTGTGCGTAGAGGTATGCCCCACCAGATGTAATTGGTAGCGCTCCACCTCCCGCACAAGCTCAGGCTCCTTCCCCCCAGAGAGGTGACATTCCACGTCCCCAAAGCCAGTCTCTGTTGGCTGGGTTTGGTCCGTCGAGGCCCCCTGCCTTCACTGCCACCTAACTGGCAGTGCACCCGACCCCAGCGGTTCTTCCCGTAGGTGGTGGGTCCGCGGGAAGGAGAAGTGGCCACGTTGCTTTTTCGGGCTATGCCCGACCAGGCTCAGTGGCTAACCCGGCCACCGGGCGCTCGCTGACGGAACCTCTTTCCGGGCCTGGCTCTCTTCCTCACCTACCCATCTCTCTTGCCCTCTCTCTTCCTCCCCTACCCTTCTCTCTTTGCCCCTCCTCCTCACCCCGCCCTCTCTTCATCTCTTCCTCACCCACCCTTCTCTCTCCCTCTCTTCCTCTCCCACCCTTCTCTCTCCTCACCCTACCCTCTCTCTTCTCTCTCCCCCTTTCTTTGTCACCTACCCTTCTCTCCCCCTTGTAACACGTTACAGGGAAGATTGAGCCCTAAATCTGTAGATGGATTATTAATCCTGGTGTCTTAGTCCAACACAGATTACTTTCCACCAGTAATCATGTCTTGTTGAATCATGTCTTGTTAAAAATAAATACATAGAAACGTAACATAGCAGTTAGGTAGTATAAGACAGTTGAATTCATTAAGAACTCTATCATTATAATTATAATAATAATAATAATATTAATATTAATAACAATATGATCGTAATATATATATTTTTTCAATAGGGTGCATTTAGTTTGATGAAACGCTATACAAAATAAATGATGTGCTCTGCTGAGATTAAAGATGAAAACAATCATCCAAATCCTCCATCGTAGTTAATCCGCCCCAGGTTTTACCTTTGGCTGGTCAGTGTGTGTGTGTGTGTGTGTGTGTGTGTGTGTGTGTGTGAGAGGAAATGTATTCCCTCATGATGAGTGGAACTAGGTAGGAGATTATCATTTGGCAAGAAGTCATCAAGGACTCGTGACATTCGTGAGTTAACAGATGAACTCCTGCTTTGTCTAATCCACCAGCCAACAAAATCCCTTCTCAAAGACAACAACACAAGCGTGTAGTGAATCACAGTCAGAAAGACAGGATATTCAAAATAGAAGAGAAACAAACGCCTGGGTGAGTGGATGATGGAAGGATGAGGGAGACAGGGGAGGAGAGATGGAGGGGGGAGGGGTGTAGAGAGGGAGGGAGAGAGGGGTGGAGAGATGGAGGGAGAGAGGGGTGGAGAGATGGAGGGGGGAGGGGTGTAGAGAGGGAGGGAGAGAGAGAGGGGTGGAGAGATGGAGGGAGAGAGGGGGGAGGGGTGAGAGGGAGGGAGAGAGAGAGGGGTGGAGAGATGGAGGGAGAGAGGGGTGGAGAGATGGAGGGAGAGAGAGAGGGGTGGAGAGAGGGAGGGAGAGAGAGAGGGGTGGAGAGAGGGGTGGAGAGAGGGGGAGATGGGTGGAGAAAGAGGTGAAGAGAGGGAGGGAGAGAGGGGTCGAGAGAGGGAAAGGGGGGGTGGAGAGATGGAGGGAGAGAGGGGTGGAGAGAGGGAGGGAGAGAGAGAGGGGTGGAGAGATGGAGGGAGAGAGGGGTGGAGAGAGGGAGGGAGAGAGAGAGGGGTGGAGAGATGGAGGGAGAGAGGGGGTGGAGAGAGGGGGAGATGGGTGGATAAAGAGATGAAGAGAGGGAGGGAGAGAGGGGTCGAGAGAGGGAAAGGGGGGGTGGAGAGATGGAGGGAGAGAGGGGTGGAGAGAGGGCGAGAGAGGGAGGGAGAGAGGGAAAGGGGGGATGGAAAGATGGAGGGAGAGAGGGAGGGAAAGAGGGAGAGAGGGGGAGAGAAGAGCAGATGAGAGAGGGAGAGGAGAGAGGGACAGATTGTCCGTCCTCTGGTCGATGGAGGTGGCTTGTAAAAATGTGCTGGTAATAAAGTCTCTGGGTCTCCCTTTAAGCCGCCTCCCATCAGACAAGCTCTGTTCCCCTGAGTGTGTGTGTGGTGTGTGTGTGTGTGTGTGTGTGTCTAGTTTTATACTACACTAGTAAAAACTACAAACCTAGTTTTATACTACACTAGTAAAAACTACAAACCTAGTTTTATACTACACTAGTAAAAACTATAAAAAATAGTATTATACTAAACAAGTAAAAACTACAAATAGTTTTATAATACACTAGTAAAAACTACAAAAATTGTATTTATACTAACACATAGTAAAAAACTACAAAAATCTTTACTACTCTCTGAATTTGGAACATTTCTGCTATTTTTGTGTATTTCTGCCTCAGCTTAGAACCAGCAAAGGTAAACCTGACCGAGGTATGATGACCTCGAAGGGATGCCTCAGAAGAAAGAGAAGGAGGCAGATAGAGGAGGAGAGGCCCAGGGATGGCTACATCTCTCTGTAGCACAGTAGGGGAGCAATAGGAATCATCTCTGAAATGACCTCTCCTCTCATTCTACCTCTCTCTCTCTCCTCTTTCACCCACCTTCCACACGCTGTCTCTCTCTCCTCTCCCTCTCCCCTGTCTCTGCCTATCTCTCCCTCCCTCTCACCTCTCTTTCACTCTCTCTCTCCCCTGTCTCTGTCTATCTCTCCCTCCCTCTCACCTCTCTTTCACTCTCTCTCTCTCTCTCTCTCTCCCCTATCTCTGTCTATCTTTCCGTCCCTCTTTCTCTATTTCACTCTCTCTCTCTCTCTCTCTCTCTCCCCTCTGTCTCTGTGTATCTCTAACTCCCTCTCACCTCTCTTTCTCTCTCACTCTCCCCCCTGTCTCTCTCCATCCCTTACAACTCTCTCGCCATGACGATGCATCCTCTTCACCCCTCACCTCGTGTGAAGTTGTACCGGGCCGAGAAGCCGATGGCCTCCAGCTCGCCGTCCGACACAAACTTGATGTAGAGGTAGCGGCCGCTGGAGCGGACGTAGGACGGACTCCGCCGGCCGCAGTGGCGGCCGATGATGGGGGAGAAGCCGAAGGGCCCGTCACGCACCTCGATGTGGTCGAACTTACAGTCCCAGGACGGCTCGATGGAGTAGAGCTCCTCGAAGAACAGGTCAATGCACTGCCGCGGAGACGCTAGAGAGGGAGAGAGGGGGGGAGAGAGAGAGAGAGAGAGAGAGAGAGAGAGAGAGAGAGAGAGAGAGAGAGAGAGAGAGAGAGAGAGAGAGAGAGAGAGAGAGAGAGAGAGAGAGAGAGAGAGAGAGAGAGAGGGGAGAGAGAAGGGGGTGAGAGGGGAGAGAGAGAGAGAGAGAGAGAGAGAGAGAGAGAGAGAGAGAGAGAGAGAGAGAGAGAGAGAGAGAGAGAGAGAGAGAGAGAGAGAGAGAGAGAGAGAGAGGGGTGTTAGAGAGAGAGATAGAGAGAGAGAGAGGGGAAAGAGAGAGAGAGGGGGATGAGAGAGAGAGAGAGGGGTGTTAGAGAGACAGAGAGGGGATAGAGAGGGGAGAGGGGGGTGAGAGAGGGGGGGTGAGAGATAGGGAGAGAGGGGGAGTGAGAGAGAGAGAGAGAGGGGGTATGAGAGAGAGAGAGAGAGGGGGGTGAGAGAGAGAGAGGGGGGGAGAGAGAGAAGCGGAGACGGGGTGAGAGAGAGAGAGAGAGGGGGTGAGAGAGAGCGAGAGGGGGAGAGAGAGGGGGAGACAGGTGAGAAAGAGAGAGACAGAGGGGAGAGAGAGAGAGGGGTGAGAGGGAGAGGGGGCGAGGGGGGCGTTTGAGAGCGTGTGTCCCCAGTAAAACACACATTAAGTTGCTCATCCATACAAGAGACTCATACTACACAATACACCTTTACCTCAACCTCAAACACAACCACCACCACCACCACCACCACCACCACCACCACCACAACCACCACCACCACCACCACCACCACCACCACCACCACCACCACCCACCACCACCACCACAGGCAGCCTCACCTTCTATGATGTAGACACACTCTCTGTCGGCCGGGTACTTCTCAGGGTAGTTGGGTGAAGTGAAGGAGCCGCCGCTCTGCTCCTTCACCCGGTCCCCGCACTGCCCGGCCGGACTCACCCCAGAGTTGTTCTTCACTGGGAACCACCCGGCAAGAGGGACACAACGCACAGCTTCTGTCAACGTCAGGGCATACGGGCCTCCTCACCTATCGCTCACCTCCCTCTCAACCAAGTATTACCACGCAGAAGAAACACAAGCAACGGCTGACTTTTAAACGCTCACGTTGGCCGTACTTAATTATTACTATGTCATTAGATTAGATTAGATTAGATTCCAATTGATTGTCATTTCACAGCACAAGTACAGTACAGCAGTGAGTGCAAATGTTGCAGTAAAGTGCATGGTAATATAATATAATTTACAGTAAGTAGGTAAACAGTATATACAGGTAAGTGATCATTTAACGTAGTGATCAGGGATATGCTATTATTGAAGTAGGATACAAATATATAGATCTAAATGTATATGGGGCGTGAGCAGGGCGGGGGGGCAGGGGCGTGAGCAGGGGGGGGGGGCAGGGCGTGAGCAGGGGGGGGGCAGGGGCGTGAGCAGGGGGGGGGCAGGGGGGGCAGGGGCGTGAGCAGGGGGGGGGGGGGGCAGGGCAGGGGGGGGGGCAGGGGCGTGAGCAGGGGGGGTGCAGCAGCAGCGGGGGGCAGCCGGGGGGGGGACAGCAGAGGTGCAGCAGCAGGGGGGGAGGGGCAGCAAGGGGGGTGCAGCGGGGGGGGGGGGGGGGGGGGCTGTCTTCGTGGTCCAGAGTTCAGGGAGATGACAGCTGAGGGGAAGAAGCTGTTCCTAAGCCTGCTTGACTTGGAACAGAGGTTTCTATAGCGCCTCCCGGAGGGGAGGAGGGAAAACAGTCCATGGTTGGGGTGAGAGGGTGATCCACTATTTTTTGTGCCTTCCTCATGACCTGAGGACTGGATGTTGACCTGGTTGCCCGGTTTACCTTCAGCTTGTTTTCTCGCTGCAGTTGCGCCGGATAACTCCGACACAAGGCTGGCTATCACTGAGAGGAGGAGAGGAGAGAATAGGAGGAGGGGGAGGAGGAGATAGAGGGTTAGAGGAGGAGAGGAGTAGATGAAGGGGGAGAGGAGGAGAGGAGGAGATGGAGGGGGAGAGGAGTAGATGGAGGGGGAGAGGAGGAGAGGAGGAGATGGAGGGGGAGAGGAGGAGAGGAGTAGATGAAGGGGGAGAGGAAGAGAGGAGGAGATGGAGGGGGAGAGGAGGAGAGGAGGAGATGGAGGGGAAGAGGAGGAGATGGAGGGGGAGAGGAGGAGAGGAGAAGATGGAGGAGAAGAGGAGGAGATGAGTAGATAGAGGGGGAGAGGAGGAGAGGAGAAGATGGAGGGGGAGAGGAGAAGAGAAGAGGGGTAGATGAAGGGGGAGAGAGAGAAGGAGAGGAGGAGATGGAGGGGGAGAGGAGGAGAGGGAGGGGGAGAGGAGGAGATGGAGGGTTAGGGAGCAGGGGAGGAGAGGGGAAAGTTGAGGGCACTGGTTCAAACTTTAGCCAAACAAATGTTCAGAGGAAGGTGGACAGTAAGTAAAGCTTACCAATGTGCAGCAGAAGTGTCCCCATTGTCCCCCGTTGGCTTTCTCTTTTACATCAAACATATGAAGTGGATCTGTGTAAAGACGTTGTTAAACGGAGCGCACCGTCCACAGCTACCCACTCATCCGCTGATACATTTGACAAGAACGCACACGAAGGCAAAGTGGTCCTCTGTGCAAGCCGTCAGTCATCTCCATCTACCCCAAAGACCGACGGATTAAGCTCATCCGCTTCACGTGTTTTGCTCCACCTTCGGACATCATAATCCCGTCAAAAGACGCTGTCGTCCGCAGCGCATCGCAAACTACAGTCGGCAGAATGACCTGCATTATAAGGCTACACATTTTATTATTTTACAGAAAGAAAAACTAATATTGGTGTAACTGCCTCTGTGTTCAGTTTGAGTTTTGGTTCCTACCAGTTTTTGGTTCCTACCTAAATGCTGTAGAGTAAGAGCGGAACTAATGGTTGAAGCGCACAGTGTTCCGGGGACGTTTTATGCCGACGCACACGCGTGTAGAAATCTCTATATAAGAGAAAGTTCCGTCACAGTTAGTCAGTTCGGTCGATCAGTTCAGCCAGTGAAGTTCCATAATTTCCTCTCTTATTGCATGCAGCCAATAAGGTACGTTTGGTGTTGTGGTTGTTAGCTGTGTGTAAGCTCAAGCCAGGTAGCTAAAGTGCTAACGAAATGTTTGCTAAGTGAGTTTATTGTTATTATTATTGCAGAAGGATTTAATGTGTTTTGTAGGTTAAGTTCATTTTGGGTAACAATATTGTAAAGACATGTGACACTAAGAGACGAAGTAGAAATAATATGGATGTATGTTGTTATTGTTTGATCTGTGATTTATTGTATTTCATGTGTGTGTTTCACAGTTCTCACGGTCTGGATTTGAATAAATCCTACCAGTATCATAAAGAACGCATAGCTGTCATCATTGCATGAGAGGGAGTTACAATTGGGAAGATCAATTTTAATCCATGTCGGTTTAATAGCATTTGTTTTAATCCGGAGCCAATTCATGTAATAGACAACATTGAGACGTTTATCTCAGGATAGTCCCAACTGAATAGCTGGATTACTCCTCTCCGACCAAAAGCGTTTCATAAGCAGTCAGCGCCCCCTAGCGGCCGCATCGCGATATGCAAATACAGACTTCATCTCTTTATATATTATTTATACTTTATATTTATATATATATATCTATATTTATTGCAGGTCTACAGTCTATGGTTAGTAACCTACAGAGACAGACGCAGTGAACAGAGACCCCACCAATTTTATATGAGGCTATTATCATTTATTATTTGTATTCCAATCCATGTATTAATTATCTATCTAGCTCTAAAACCAAGCATTTAATGACTCAGTAATTACAAGGCTATCAAACTATAAAAGGGTTTAATTGAATACATTTATAAAACAGGCTGTGATTAATCACGACTCACGAGTGTGAAATACTTAATGTACTTGTGTTTATGTGTGTGAATGTGTGGGGTTAAATATTACATATATGTGGGGTTGTGAATATAATATAAATGCATGACAAACTGGTTAGAGGACATTTTAGGTGATCCAAAATGAAACATCTCTTCTTGGCTTGGAAAGAAAGAACATATACACAACAAGTCATTTAACCGTATTATGATATGAATGAGATACAAGAGAAAGACAAATTAATGTTAAAATCGTATCCATTATGGTAGCTGTGATTGTTGTAAAGCTGGAATCTGGTAGCGTGAAATATACAAAAATGAATGAACTCTGTCCCCCGCTCTCTGACTGAGAGTGACTGTTAGGTCAGGTTATGTCCTGTTAAAAGATATGTTTATTGTTATGTTTATTAATATTACAAGTGGCCTTTTGTGTTCAGGGACCTCTTGTAGCCGCGGGCCCCGTTAGCCCTGTTAGCCCTGTTAGCCCTGTTAGCCCTGTTAGCCCCGTTAGCCCTGTTAGCCCTGTTAGCCCCGTTAGCCCCGTTAGCCCTGTTAGCTCTGCTGTGGATCATACAGGCCTGGACATGGCATGCCCATTAAAAAACTACTTTTTCCCAATGTCATGTTTCACCATTAATAAAAGAAACAACATGAGCAAACACACTTAATAATACTTACTGTTGAATTAGTTTCCCCTTAATTGCATTATTGAACGTTCCTTGTTCAGTTAGCTCACGGCTAAAGGCTACAGCATTACCAGGCCTTACCAGGGTGCGAACTGGAGGGGAGCAGGGGGAGCTATAGCTCCCCTAGTGGTGACATGAGCTCCCCTGGGAACATGGTTTGTGAAATTTGGGGGGAGCTCTCGAAAATACTTATGAGAGAAGGGCTATGTGCATCGTTGTGTTGTGTGTGTGGCGTCGCGTCTCTCCAGGCAGTGAGAGGGTTGTGTTGTGCTATAGCTGTATTATTAATATTAATATTGTTCATGGTTGGTGAACTTGGTGCCGCTGGCTGCTCTTATCGCGTGTGTTCGGCTCTGTGTGGGCTACAGCCATAATAGGCTATAGCCCATGTGAAACAACGTAGCCTGTTTTTGAGTCATTTTAAGTTGATTTAATTAAACAGTCAAACGTTACATTGGTGGTCCGTGGATTATTTATTATCAAGTTGATTGAAGTTTGCGTAGCCCATACATGCTCGGGAAATATGTTGACATGAACATGATCCATCGGGACGTTTCATGTAAATGTAGACCTGTGGCACCACCCCGTGTGCAACAGATTTTCTCTGTGCTGTTGCTATTAATGCACGGATCAGCATTTACCCCCCCCCCCCGCAAAAAACAAAAATAATCCCGGCTCCCCCGGAGACCGTGGTATAGTTCGCACACTGGGCCTTACTGAATGTCTAATGCCTTCTTCAGAACATTTACTGCATCAACAGCTAAGCTGTTAAGATTATGTCTCAAAAACATGTAAATGGAACCGAAAGAAAGTCCAGCCGCTACTATGAGTCCAACAACAGGAATCCATCTGGAACCTTCCTCTGCTACAAAACTTAACACAGAAATGCTCGTAGAACGCAGCATTATTGAAACAAGCTCTGTCGTTATCTCCTTTCCAGAACAAATACATTTAAAGACTTCAAATAGATAATCTAAAGGCATATTTGTGTTCCTGGAAAGTTTTTCCAGCGACTTTTTATCAAGACCAAACGCAAACAAATACTCTGTAAGAACACCGACCAGAATTCCTAAATCAGCAGCAATGGAAAGCCCTGGGATAGGTACAGCTGCTATAGCTGCAGATAATAAGGCATATAACTTAATTTGTGAATGGAAAACCTCTTTCTTTTTCTGAATGTTGCTTGTGCAGATGTTGGGAAGGGCCAAGGTCAGAACATCTCTCTTGTGTGATGGAAGGTCTCTCTTCATGGTCTCCTGGAGGGTAGGGAAGTCGTACAAATGAAAATCTGAATTGGAGACCAGGAAGACCTGAGGAGACGTCACACCTTGTTTTTCAAGTCCTGTTGGAAAGGGAATACAGAAGGAACTTAATGTGGTCAGAAAGGAGTGTGGGAATACATGTTAAACTGTACGTACTGGACTGTACTAGGACTACGCATAGCACATCTAATTAGCTTTTCTCTTCTATAAAATGATTTTAAAAACATCATTGAGTGCTATTTCTATTATATCATTTTGAAACATATACAACATGTTTTATACTGAAACATTGAGCAGTGCTCCTTTTAAATAATTAAAATATGTCATATTTACAGTACACACAACAATCGAACCTTGAATGCAATCTTCCCTGATTTTCCGGAGTGTATTTTCTTGGTTGTACTTCCTCTTGGTCTCTTCCGCATGTAGATCGTGGTCAATCTTAGCGCGGACAAAGTAGAAACTCTTGCTAATTTTCTTGATCTCCTGAGCCAGCTTGGCATCATTCTCTGTGAAGCGTCCAGCTGATATGATGATGAAAAAATCAAAATTTTCAAACTCTACTTGCTTCAGGTACTGATGAGCTTTGAAATTGGGGCTTCCGATTCCTGGGAGATCCCATAGTGTAACATTTGGGTATTGTGGATGTCGGTAGGGCTCAGGCTTCATGGTAGTTTCCACAACACCAGTAGGGGCCGCTCTCTCATCTTCGTGGTCTATTCCCCTGAAGGCATTAACAAAAGAGGACTTTCCAGATCCACTCTCTCCTGTGACAGCAATGTTCAGTGGAATACTATCTAGATCTTTTAAATGCTTTTGGGTTATTGATGCAGCTGATTGTGTGTCATTGTTCTCCAGGGCCCTGGTAATATCTTCAATACATTTGGATTCCATCCTGAAGAATAAGAAAACAAATTATTGATAGCTCATTTAACGTCAGTGTTGTTGTTTTTATCTGGGAGTTACATTTAATTTATGTCCAAAACCGTCTTATTAAAACATCATTGTTACTGCAAGAAGCTTGCACAGTGTAGTACGCTAGCTGGGAAAGCTAGCTAGAAATGGGCCTTGATGAATACATGTAAATAAATGTGTAAATAGGTCGTACTTATTGATTTGGACACCAGAGGGTCAGATAGATATGAGACTCATTTCCACCACTACTCACTTTAGTTTGGTTTCTTCTGTTGAAGTGGATTCAACTGCAGGAGCCACTTTGTTCCCCATCGCTAGTTTAACTTTTAAGTAGGAGGGAAAAATAGTTAGGAGAAATCTAGCTTTGGAAGTTTAAATATAAATGATCATTTAAAATACAGTGGATTACTGGCTTGAAAATGAACTTGAGTAAAGGAAGAAGTACAGTTTAAAAACAACATGCTTGTTACCTGTAAGTCGTACTAAACACCACTGGGGTTAAGTGGAACAACAACCTGTCGTTGTTCATTTCTTGAATAAGTCAAATATACATTCTTGACTAGTATGTACTTACATTCAGTTGCTATGATATTGATGCGTTGCTTGTCCGTATGGGTATGTGTCTCTTAAATGACTCGATGTCAAAGTGAAAGTAAAGATCTACAGCCGCTGTAAGAGCAGCGATTAATGGGAGTTTCCTCTGAGATTTATTTATATATTAAACACGTGGTTTCACAGAGACCACTGCTGGAGAAAATGAAATGCTGGTATAGCAGCAAGTGGCATAGGCCACTAACAATAAACTACCAACAATATAATATATAATATAGCATTTAGTACATACATGTAAACATTATCAACAGTTGAGGCAAAAAAAATAAAAAAATGATTGTTAACTCATTTAACGTCAGTGTTTTCATCTGGGAGTTACATTTTATTGATGTTGAAAACCGTCTTATTAAAACATTATTGTTACTGCAAGAAGCTTGCAGTGTAGTAGGCTAGCTGCACTGACACAGTGAAACAAACACTCAACTACACTCAACTACACTCAAAGGGAATCCGTTTGAATTATAGATCTATTTACTACAGAAATGGGCCTGGATGAATACATGTACATCAATGTGTAAATAGGTCGTACTTATTGATTTGGACATAAGTAGCAGCGCCCCGGATCCTGGACTTGAAATGCCCCAGTCTCCGTCACAAGAGGGTCAGACAGATATAAGACTGATTTCAACCACTACTCACTTTAGTTTGGTTCCTTTGGTTGAACTGGATTCAACTGCAGTGAAGTTCAAGGAGCTCTGAGGTGAGTTGTTCAACCTGGAAAAAGAAACTAAACATAAATCTCTTCGGGGAACACCTTACCAAAAGACTTGCATATTTCACGACCATAGAACTACAGCCAGAACTATAGTTAAATGATTAATATATTAATACAACAGCATTGTTGAATACTTAAGTATTGGTAAGGATCAAGGTCAATACAGGATCCACTTCCAAGGGTGTGGATTAAGCAGTGGTGGGTAGAGTACTGAAAATATATAGTTAAGTAAAAGTACTCCCATAAAATAATACTGTAATTAAATAGAAAATCACCATTTCAGAAAAAAATTTGAATAAAAATAAAAAGTACTTTCATATGTGTAAAATAATGGAAAAGCAGGATTTTTTGATACTATTTGATTCTACTTTTTCTACTATTCTACTATTGGAAGTAGAGCAATCTCCCTCTCTCTACATCTCTTCCTCTCTACTAGAGATGTTTTGTGACAGACTGGTCCACTAGAAGATCTGTTAAGATTGAACACGTTACAATCTAAGAGGCCAGACATCATCAGAAAAAAACATTCAGTGTTTTATAAGAACTGTTTGAAATGTTAAATGTCAAATTAAATCCTATTTTATATTAGTCTAAAAAGTGTGACATTTTGCGACATGCATGAGGTCTATTGCAGTGGGCTCTCAGGGAGCCACTGTGCTCCCATCGCCTGTTTAACTTTTAAGTAGGAGGGGAAAATAGTTAGGAGCAATCTAGCTTTAGAAGTTTAAATCTAAATGATCATACACAAAATACAGTGGATTACTGGCTTGAAAATGAACTTGAGTAAAGGGAGAAGTACAGTTTAAAAACAACATGCACGTTACCTGTAAGTCGTTACGAAACCGGTCAGTATTGATGCGTTGGAAGTCTGTATGGGTATGTGTCTCTTAAATGACTCAATGTCAAAGGAGGAGTAAAGATCCACAGCCGCTATAAGAGCAGGCAGAAATAAATGGGAGTTTCCTCTGAGATAAATCAGCACACGTGGTTTCACAGAAACCACTGGTGGAGGAAAGGAAATGCTGGTACAGCAGCAAGTGGCCTAGGCCACTACGAATAAACTACCAACAATATTCAATATAGTGTAGCATATAATACATGTAGACATTGTCAACAGTTGAGGCTGTGCTTTATTATTGAGACTATACATAATTGACCATTATCCACAAGGGTCTTTAGTGTCTAAGAGTGACTTAAGTGTTTAAGAGTGTCTATTACATTACATTATATCACATTACATCACAGTACATTACATTATATCACATTACATCACAGTACATTACATTATATCACATTACGTCACAGTACATTACATGATATCACATTACATTACAACACATTCCAGTTATTGATCAGCTCCCCGCTCTCCTCCACTAAGGACTAGCGCGCGCTGGCTGCATTTTGCGCTTCCCATCGCCAACGTGACAATGGACTATCCCAGCAAACAGGGAACGTCCCCTGGACATTAACCGGACGTTTACGACGTCCCCTATTGGTCCCCACCACCACGTTCTGTGGGACATTATCGGGACGTTATTGACGGTCGTAATACGTTCTCGTATGGTCTGTCGTGTTATTTCACAAGCATACACGTGAGTCCTCTGTGTTTGATTGTAAGTGTCTTTTATTACTAGCTCCACAGACAGCCGTCTCGCTCCGCTCCTAGCCTAGCCTGCTGTACGCGTCCCCCGGCCGTGACGTCACTACGGTGGCTTGTACTCTGTGTTGTATAAACGCACGCCTATTAACAATAACACCACATCTCCCTTTCTAGAATCAATGAGTAGACTGTCAATGATACTACGCTAGTGATGTGTCGGTCGCGAACGAGCCGGATCAAAAGGCGGCTCTTTTTAGACTCTTTGAACGACGGGAGCCGGCTCGCACCCGCGAACGAGACGTTATTAAATCTTTTACGGGTGCTCCGCGTACATGCAGTGACTGAATGTCACTGTCATGACTGCATGTCATGCTGTGCATCACGTGAGGATAGATAAGGAGGGAGGGGCGGCGTGTGGTCAGTGCTGATAGCTGAACAGAGGAAGGGGTGACACTTCACACGGGGAAGTGTCAGTTTGCGTCGCGCAAATAAGATGAGTGAAAGTAGGAAAAGAAGCAGCATTTGGCTGCATTTTAACAATTGTGCAAACACAAAGGCAGAATGCAGAATTTGCAACATGAAGCTCTCATATAGAGCAGGGTCCACAAACCACCTCCACAGGCACTTGAGAACTGTGCATCCAACAGTTCAGTTGGAAGAAAAAATTCTGCTTCTGTGTGTCTACTCCACCTGTTGCTGCTGCAGCTACAGGATCTACCCCCCATGCATCAGGTACCCAAACACCAACAGCTACACAGACCTCAATAAGACAATTTATATGCAATGAATGGCAAAGGCAATGAATGACCCCAGCTAGACAGAACATAGTGGATGAAGAATTGGCCAAAATGATTGCAAGTGATTTCCAACCATTTTCCATTGTGGAGGACAAGGGATTCCGAAGCTTCACACAGGCTCTCAATCCACATATGTTCCTCCAAGCAGGAAAACACTCTCAAAAAATCATTCCGAGACTGTATGATACGTGCTTCACTGCAGGCCAGGGTTAAGGAAGCTACTGCAGTTTACCACTGATTGCTGGACATCAAGAACCACCACCTCTTTCATGTAAATAAAAGGTATATGTGGTAAAATAGAAGAGCCGTTTGGGAGCCGAAAGAGCCGGCTCTTCTTGGTGAGCCGAGCCAAATGAGCCGGCTCACTCAAAAGAGCCGGAATTCCCATCACTACTCTACGCGTCCCCCGGCCGTGACGTCACTACGGTGGCTTGTACTCTGTGTTGTATAAACGCACACCTATTAACAATAACACCACATCTCTCTTTCTAGAATCAATGAGTAGACTGTCAATGATACACCAGACTTTAGAGGATTATTCTGCCTCTATATCTAAAAGGTCTGTTCCTATCTGAACTGATCAAATAACCACCTTTACCTAAAGCCCTATATAAACATAGGCTATATTAAACGCTGCGTTCATCCTAACAAGCCCTGTGAGAGGGACAGTGGAGACTCAGTGACCTGAGGTCAACGCACTGTGTTATTATTGTTCGGTCAACGCACTGTAATCCTTTCACTGTTAATTCAATTTCACTTTTCACTTTTCATATGTCACTTTTTCAGTATTCATTATTATATAGAGTTATTTATTAGTATTTTATTACTGCCAATTTGCAATATACATATTGTTGTATATTGTATATACCTACGTATTACTGTAATAACACTGTCAATTGTGCAATTCATCTGTCAGTACATTTAGATTTCATTTAGTTATATTTTGTTTATACTAGTTTAGTTTGTTGTTATTTAATTTTTAGGTATTAGTATATTTTGTGTGCATTTATTCCCCCTGTTTCAACTGTTGCTCCTTAATTTCCCTCGGGATAAATAAAGTCTCTTGAATCTTGAATCTTGAATAACTAAACGAACATATCAGAACATGAACACATTTAACTTAAAATACTCTTCTATTAAAGGAATGTCTTTTTTTTTTTAGTCTCTTACAGGTCCAACCTAGTTGGTTTCACCACGACTCTCCCAGACCTGGTTCTGGGAGTAGCTGGCGGTTGCGGGACATTCTGCTTTGGAGGTTCTGCCAAACTCCCTCCCAGAAGTTGCTCAGTAACACCACCTCCACTCCGTGCCGGTGACGACTCCATGGGGATGAGATGGCGGCGGTTTCACCTTACTGTCTCATGAGGTCCATCCACAATGTATGAACGCGGCGTAGAGTGGCTGCTGACCACAACTCCAGTTGCACTTTGATCTGTGACCCACACTTCCTTTCCGGGAATGAGCCCGTCGAGGCTTCGTGCACGATGACGCCGGTTGTAGCTTTGCGCATCTCTCCTTCTCTTTTCCTCTTCTTTCAGGACAACCACCTCACTGTTAGGAAGAGCAGGGACCAGTAGAGCAGGAAGCGTTGGCACTGTCGTGCGGAGTCTCCTGCCCATCAGAAGTTGAGCTGGACTGTATCCGTTATGCCAGTGGTTCCCAACCTGGGGGGGCGCCAAAGATCGCAGGGGGGGCACCAGGCCTCAGATGATTTGAGGCGTAATATCATATTTAGACTTTTTTTTTTAAAGTTTTTTTAAAAGTTTTTAAAGTTTTTTACATAGAATTGTAACGCAATACATGATTGTCGCTAAAAGCCTTGTCTCTACATTACAATAAAATATAGAAATTAATTGATTAATTAATTTTAATAAAAATTCTACAAATGAATCTGATACTGATACGATTCGCGCCAACATTGACGTTACTGTGTCAGCTTCTGTAGTAGTAACAGTTTGCTGTGCTTGCTAGCTAGCGACCAACTTCATAAGGTGAATATTTTGTCTAAAAATGTCTGAAAAACGAGGACCTACCTAGAGAGCTATCTTAACTTAGGTTTCATGGAGGGAACGGACAAAACCCGCCCAGTGTGTGATATGCAGAGAGAAGCTAGCCAACGACAGCATGAAACCCTGCAAAATGAAGAGACACCAACAGACCATGCACCCAGAAACGGTCGGGCGTGATCGGGACTTTTTCATAAAGAAACAACAGCTTGCAAAGGCAAACAAGCCAAAGGATATCAGAACAGCGTTTGTTAGGGCTGGCAGCGATGTACAGAAGGCCACCGAGGCCTCTTTTGAATGTGCACTTTTAATAGCAAAGGCAAAGAAACCGCACAACATTGGCGAGCAGCTCATTAAGCCAGCTTGCATTAAAATGGTTGAGAAACTGTGCGGCCCGCAGGTGGCGGAGAAGCTAAAAACTGTACCACTGTCAAACAATACGGTGAAAGACAGAATTGACAAGATGGCAAGTAACTGCGAGCTGCAGCTGCTCGAAAAGCTTGGAAAGGGGCCATTTGCCATACAACTTGATGAAACTACAACTGTAGCAGACGAGGCTGTGCTCATCGTTTATGTGCAATATATCGATGGGGAAGATTTGAAGTAGGACATTCTTATGTCAGTCAACCTTACCACTACCACCCGGGGTGAGGACATTTTTACTGCAGTGGATTCTTTTTATTAGTCTATTATTTTGAAGTGTCCTGTTCTTCGAAATTTTAAATAAATATGATGCATACAATTGCAAGTTAGTAGCTAATAAAGGCATAAAAAGACAGAAATGTATCATTTTTTCTTTAATAGAAATGTTTCTTCTGCGCGTAAGGTGTCGGTTTCAGTTGGATTATTTGTCACAGTTGCTCCGATCAAATCGGTATCCTCCATTTTGTAGATTATTTACGACTTTTGAATCCACATAAACACATCGGCAAAATCCGGCTTACTTTGAGCATGTGTTTTAAACAGTTTAATCTCTTTGCAAATGTTTTCCACTTGCGCCGTCCTTTAATTTATTCATACAGCGGGCATCCAACTGAAATAATCCCGAGTCCAATACCCATCAAAGTCACTCCAATAGTGCTCCTTAATTACGCTTTCATCCTCCTTTAACGAAATACTTTACATTCATCCAGTTTGTGACAGTAGTTGTAGCATTTTTGAGACTTTGAAACTCAAATTAACGGTGTTGCCTTGCCTTGGCAACAGCGGCAATTAAAGTTTCAAAGTTTGGGGGGGGGTGCACAAATTCCGGGGGGGGGGGGTGCGCAAATTCCAACAGGAGTCATTTGGGGGGGCTCTGGGTGAAAAAGGTTGGGAACCCCTGCGTTATGCAACGGGGTGGCCCTGTATGCTAGCAGAGCGGGGTATGGGTCAGCTGCTTTCTTCAGAAACCTTTTACTGTCTTGACTGCACGTACTGCTACCACATTACTTTGCGGATATCTCGGGCTGCTTGTGACATGGCGAAACCCGTAGGACGCTGCAAACGCTGCAAAGGCCATTCCGGAGAACTGCGGACCGCCACCAGTTCCTCCGGGATACCGTGCCGTGCGAAGATCGATTTGAGGTGATGGATGACGTCTGTTGATTTTGTGGGAGTCAGCAGAGCGATCTCAGCGTATCTCGATGCATAGTCCACAACCAGCAGGTAAGTCTTGCTCTCCAGCATGAACATGTCTGCTCCCAACTTCTGCCATGGTCTCCCCGGGTATTGAGATGGCATCAGTGGCTCCTTTTGGTTTTGTCTCTCTTTGCTGCATATTCGGCAGTTGAGAACTAACTCACTCAGCTGCTGGCTCAGCCCGGGCCACCATGCAGACTGTCATGCGCACTCCCTGCACTTTACCACCCCCTGGTGGCCTTCATGCAGCCTGGCAAGCACATCATTCCTCATTGTTGAAGGGATGACAAGCCTGCTTCCCCTCAGCAAGAGTCCATCCTCTACTGTGAATAACGCCTGTTCCACCCAGTACAGCCTGAGAGCCGGTTCACTGTTGTTGTGTGCTGGCCATCCCTCTGCACTCAGCTGCATCACCCGTGCGCACTCAAACAACTCCTTCTCATCCGGTGTTTCCCTCCTCTTCACAGGAGCACGTGAGAGCGTATCTGCAGTCCACAGGCACTTCCCTGGCACATGAGCAATGGAGTAGGAATAGCGCATCAGGCGCATCCGGAAGCGCAGAATCCGTGGAGGAGAGGCTTGTGATCCGTCTCTAGCTGGAAGTGTCTGCCGATGAGAAAGTTGCGAAACCTCTCGCAAGCCCAGGTCAGGCCTAAGGCCTCCTTCTCGACCTGCGCGTATCTCTGCTCAGTTTGTGTGAGAGACCGCGACACGTAGACTACTGGTCTCCACTCACATCCCATTTTGGAGGAGCACACTCCTAAGCCGTAAGACGACGCGTCTGCTGAGACTTTGCACTCCCTGTTGGGATCATACATGGCCAACACTGGTGGGGATATTAATGCATCCTTCAAATCTTGGAAGGCTCTGGCCTGCTCGATGCCCCACTGCCAGCAGTTCTTCTTTGACAGAAGGTCTCGCAGAGGCTTGTCTCTCTCCGCCAGCTGCGGGATAAACTTCCCCAGCTGGTTTACCATGCCGAGAAAGCTTCTCAGCTCACTCACGTTCGTCGGCTCCTTCATCCTCCTTACGGCCTCCGTCTTACTCGGGTCGGGGCTAATGCCGCTGGTGGAGATGATATGGCCTAGAAAGGTCACCTCTTCTTTTGACAGGTTGCACTTATCTATGTTCAGGGTGATTCCGGCCTTCTCGATCCTCCCCAACACGACATGCAGACGAGCATCATGTTCCTCTTGTGTTCGGCCCCACACTAGCACATCGTCCATGTGGCAGACGACACCCTCCAGCCCTTCCGTGACCTCAGTCACCATTCTGTTTTGGAAGTGTTCGGGGGCGGAGGAGATGCCGAAAGGTAGACGATTGAAGTAATATCGGCCAAAGGGCGTAATGAAGGTTGTGTACTTTGACGAATCTTCAGTCAGAGGGATTTGCCAAAATCCCATATTTGCGTCCAACTTACTGAATATTCTGGCTCCAGCCAGCATTCCCAGTGTTTCCTCCACTGTCGGCAGGGTGTACTTTTCTACATCTTACCGATAGCAGGCCTCCCCAGCATCGCTGTATGCAGGTGTCGAGTGACATACACATCCTCCAACACCTCTTTCTCTCCCCTCCTCAGCAACAGCGTGGCGACGCCCACAACATCTAGTGGACTCCCAGGTCCCATCAGTGGCTTAAGTCAAGTCAAGTCAAGTCAATTTTATTTGTATAGCCCTTAATCACAGTTATAGTCTCAAAGGGCTTCACATGCCACATGTTTACAACACCCCCCAAACCCTAGCCCCCCTAAGGGCAAGAAAAAACTCCCTTAATTACGTAGGAAGAAATCTTGAGAAGGAACACAGAGTAGAAGGGGATCCCTCCTTCCAGGGATGGTTCAGGAGTGCAATGGGTGCCATAAGTGACTTATAGTAATGTACAAAGTACAAAGATAATAATAATAATATACATATAATATACACAATATACAAATATTAAAATGAGAAGATGATTTGTGTGGTGCTGGCCGGTATCCTTCAGGTGGGGATCACAGCAGCACACTGAAAAACAGAAGCAGACTGCGGTCGGGTTAGATGGGGTAGGGTGGACATGGAACATGTAGAGAATCTCTAGTCTAGTGCCTATCGGCAGCAGGGATAGGTTAGTGCTGACTAACGGGTCGATTTAGCTGTAATGAGAGCTGAGGGGCACTCCTAGGCACCAAACGACAATGTAAATCGGTAGGTTTTAAGTTTAGATTTAAATATTTCAACAGAGTCTGCTTCCCTTATTACAGGTGGCAGACTGTTCCACAAATAGGGCGCACGGTAGGAGAACGCTCTATTCCCTGCTGATTTCTTTATGACTTTTGGGATTGATAGAAGGCCGGCTCCTGAAGACCGGAGGGGCCGAGAAGGACAATAGGGAACAATAAGGTCCTTCAGGTATGAGGGTGCTAATCCGTGTAGGATTTTATAAGTAAGTAGTAGCACCTTAAAATCTGACCTCGCATTAACTGGAAGACAGTGGAGCGAGGACAGAATTGGAGTAATGTGGTCAAACTTTCTGGTCCTAGTCAAAAGTCTAGCAGCAGCGTTCTGCACAAGCTGGAGGCTTTTGGTAGCAGAGTTCGGTAACCCAGAAAACAGTGCATTACAGTAATCTAGTCTAGACGATATAAACGCGTGGATGAGTGTCTCTGCATCCGCGGCAGACAGCATTGGTCGTATTCTAGCAATGTTTCTAAGATGGAAAAATGCAGTTCTGGTTATATATTTTACATGTTGACTGAAAGATAGCGTCGGGTCGAACAGGACACCAAGATTCTTCACACAAGAGCTTTGGGCCACAATAGAGCCCTCAAACAGCAGTGCGACATCTTCAAATAGTGGTCGTTGTTGCTTCGGACCGATGATTATCATCTCTGTTTTTCCTGTGTTAAGCTGCAGGTAGTTTTGGGACATCCATCTTTTAATTGCACTCAGGCAGGATTCAACTTTATGGATCTGGGAGGAGTCGTTTGACTTGATAGGAATATAGATTTGGGTGTCGTCAGCGTAGCAGTGAAAACTTATTCCATAACTGCGAATAATATCACCAAGAGGGAGCATGTAGATTGCAAAGAGCAGAGGACCAAGGACCGACCCTTGGGGAAGACCAAAGCTTAGGTTACAGTGATTTGATTGTGAATCATCACAAAGAACAAATTGCTTTCTATTTGTGAGGTAAGATCTAAACCAGAGAAGAGCCGAACCTTTAATGCCAACATAGTGTTGGAGACGATCAAGGAGAATGCTGTGGTCGATTGTGTCGAAAGCAGCACTAAGGTCGAGCAGGACCAGCAAGGAGCTTGCGTTGCTGTCCATTGTAAGGAGAAGATCATTAACTACTCGGGTCACAGCAGTTTCAGTGGAGTAGAAGGTTCTAAACCCAGACTGGAAGGGTTCAAATAAATTGTTCACCATCAGATGATTGATGGTTTGATCAGCTACAATTCTTTCCAGCACTTTCGAAAGGAAAGGAAGGTTAGAGATGGGCCGATAGTTGCTAAGTACTTCTGGGTCTAGGCCGTGCTTCTTCAGTAGAGGTTTTATCACAGCAGTCTTGAAGGTAGATGGAACTGTTCCAGTAGACAGGGATAGGTTCATGATGTTGTTCTTTAAGAACCTTGGTGGGGAGAGGGTCCAGCATACAGGTAGTGGGTTTAGAGGCCTGTGTTAGTTTAGCAAGTTCATCCAAGGAGATTGTGCTGAACTGCAGGAGGGTTTCTTCAGGAGGGACACATAGTGCCCCTCTTACATGATGTTCAGGATGATGGGTGGGGAAGGCATCAATGTCTTTTCTAATAGTCTCGATTTTGTGCTCAAAGAATTCCGAGAAGTTTCTAGCAGAGAGAGAGGAGCCAACTGTTTGAGGTTGTTTTTGCGTCAGGCTTCTTACTGTGTCAAACAGAAACTTAGGGTTGTTCTTGTTTAAGTTGATAACACTTGAAAAGTAGGCGTTCCTGGAAGTAGTTAATGCAGCTTTATAGCTGAGCAGGCTGTCATGCCATGCAAGATGAAAGACTTCAAGTTTTGTTGAACGCCATTTGCGTTCTAGTCTTCTGCAGCTTTGTTTGAGGGTGCGAGTCTCCTCATTGAACCAAGGCGCTGGCCGCTTTGTGGTTCGCTTTTTAACAATAAGAGGAGCAGCAGAGTCGATGGCTGCAGATAAGGCCGTGTTAAAGTCTTCAGTAAGACTACCCACAGAGCCACTAAAGTCAGAGAGAGGAGCGAGTGAGAAGGATAACTTAGCTGCCATGGATGCAGTAGTTGCAGGGGTGATGCGACGGCAGCTATAGGTAGCCTGGCCCTCATCGCGGGGGCAAGATACCATCACCTTGAAAGTAAGAAGGAAGTGGTCAGATAAAGCTGAGGTGTAAGGTGAGATGGCCAGGTCTGAGATATCAACACCACGTGACAAGACGAGATCCAGAGTGTTTCCACCACTGTGGGTAGGGTGCTGGACAAGCTGTTTAAAGCCAAGGGCATCGGTTATAGAAAGAAAAACCTTTGCAAGAGGATCAGCCGGGTTATTAACATGAATGTTAAAATCACCAACAAGTAAAACACTGTCAGAATATGTTACAAGGTCAGCCGCAAACTCAGAGAACTCATCCACGAAACGTGTGTATGGGCCTGGTGGGCGGTATACTATAGCTAAGAAGAATGAATCTACTGCCCTTTCTGCTGTAGTAGGTACTGAGGAGCAGAAAGCAAGAACTTCAAAGGATGAAAAAGCATAGTTCTTTTTCTGCTTCATGGAGAGGTTCGAGCTTGAGATTAAAGCCACTCCACCACCTTTTTTGGATTCTCGGGATAGCTGTGTGCTAACATAGTTGGGTGGGGTAGCTTCGTTTAACGGTAGGTAAACATCTGGTTTTAACCATGTTTCACATAGGCCCAGGATGTCTATCCTATTTTCAACAACTAGATCATGGACCAAGAGCGCTTTAGTTGAAAGCGATCTGATATTTATGAATCCTATTCTAAGCTCTTCCAGAGTATTAAGGTTTGAGGGAGTTGGATTGCAACGCATCTCAGTGGAAGAGTTTACAGGAACATTTTTGCAGATTTGCCTTCGCCTGCGGGTT
Organism: Muraenolepis orangiensis; assembly: GCA_027704905.1. NCBI lineage: Eukaryota > Metazoa > Chordata > Actinopteri > Gadiformes > Muraenolepididae > Muraenolepis > Muraenolepis orangiensis. The sequence goes on from JANIIK010000301.1 coordinate 39,822, forward strand.
TTACACCTCAGGACAGTGCGGGGCAGCTCCACAGTACTGATAGGTGTAGGTGTTCTATAAACCTCCAGTTTGCAGTTGCTGCTGCTGTGACCAGTATAAAAACCTAGAGGCACCTCAGTGTCAGCATTACGTGCTACATCACCCAGGCTAACTAACCCACTCAGTATTCTAGACTCTGCAACGTGGGCTAGTATGTTGCTAGCAGGTTCGCTAATTGCCTGCGTCCCAGCATGCTGTAGGTGCATAAGTCACGCCTGGCTAAGACATCTATCTATGTTTTCTGACATAATAGTAGTTAGTTGACTTCCGGAGGGTAGGTGGATTTTTGTCTCTGTAAATCTTTTGGAATACAGTGTGAGGCATCACTGTAACATCAGCACCGGTGTCTATTTTGAATGGCACATGACTGTCACCGATGTCTATGCTGACCATCCATGGCTCACCATCAGCTGTGATGCTGCCTAAGAACATACAGTCCTCGTCTTCTTCACAGGAGCAGGAATAGTCCTCTTCAACCTCATGTACAGATTTGGATGACTTACACACACGCTTGTAATGTCCCATCTTCCCACATGAATGACATTTCACTTCATTAGCAGGGCAATCGCGTTGTGGATGGGACAGAGATCTGCCGCATTTATGACACTGGACACTTTTCCCCTTTAAGTATTGGGCACTGAGTGGCTTGGCTGGGTAGCCGTTAGCCTGTTGAGGTTTATTTCTGGCATATGTCCTGCTACTGCTCTTAAACACTCTGTCCACAGATGTAGCATCACTTGTCTCTGTCCTGGTGTCCCCTCGCAGAGAAGATTGCTGTTGTTTCACCTCTTCACTCTGCCTCGCCATGTTTATTGCCTTTTCCAGGGTCAAGTCCGGGTCCAGTTGCAGGCGTTGGGACAGCCGCTTATCCATCAGTTCGACGACAAGCCTGTCGCGAATAAGCTCATCATGTAGCACTCCGTATGTACAATGCTCCGCCAGCGCATACAGTGCCGTCACAAATGAGTTCACTGTTTCACATTCTCCCTGCTTGCGCATTTTAAATTTGGCACGCTCGTAGATGACATTTTTCTTGACTACGAAGAAACCTTGTAATCCATTGCGCACTCCTTGGTAAGTACGTCCTAGATCGTCTGTCAGATTTAGTCCACGTAAAATATCATCCGCCTCATCTCCCATGCAATATATTAGCATGTTGACTTGATTCTCTTCAGAGCTAGCAATCGTTCGAACCTGCATATCCATTTGGCCCACTCTTGTGGCTTTGAAAAGTCAAAGGACTCGGGAGGCTGGATGCTGAACGTAGCACTTGAGCCTGGCGCCGCTCTCTGGGCTGTAGCTGTTCCCGCATCAGCATTATCAACCATGCTGTTCGTCCTCCCTTCTCGCCATCAACCAGCTCCAAATGACACTTATTGTCTGACTAACTTTTAACACTTCACACACAGGACTTCTGACACCATATCGTGTTATTTCACAAGCATACACGTGAGTCCTCTGTGTTTGATTGTAAGTGTCTTTTATTGCTAGCTCCACATACAGCCGTCTCGCTCCGCTCCTAGCCTAGCCTGCTCTAGCGTACTCGGCCGTGACGTCACTACGGTGGCCTGTACTCTGTGTTGTATAAACGCACACCTATTAACAATAACACCACAGTATCCGGACCCCTTGCCTGTCCCCGTTCACTCTTGTGTTGTTTTTTGCTTAATAAAGCGATACGTTATAGCTCCACTGTGTCTTGGTCTGCGTTCTGGGTCCCACCGAACTATCCCTTCGTGACAAACTTGTCACTAAACACCACTGGGGTTAAGTAAGGAACAACAAGACAACCTGTCATTGTTCATTCCTTGCATAATTCAAATATACATTCTTTATGTACTTAGATTCAGTTGCTACGATATTGATGCGTTGGAAGTCCGTATGGGTATATCAATTGATATATTAGTGTCAATAGATCAAAATATTTAATCGGATTAAAAACAATAAAATTCTGTGATAAATCTGATTAATCACAGATTAATCACATCATTAAAGTTAAAAATAAACATATTTACTTGTAGTTTTGTTGTTTGCGGGTGGCAAAACAAATGTATGGTATGGAAGGATGAAATGCTAAAAGCAGTTAGAGATCAAGATTTTTATTATTTTATTTGTTACTTTTCATTTTAGTTTTTCTGAGCAAAAAGCTCTCAGGGAGTGCTTAGTATTGCCCTTAGCTTAGTGGCTCCTCCTTCTGCCGTGAGAGGCTTGGCTCCTCCTCTGTCTGCCCGTGAGAGGCTTGGCTCCTCCTCCTTCTGCCCGTGAGAGGCTTGGCTTCTCCTTCTGCCGTGAGAGGCTTGGCTCCTCCTTCTGCCCGTGAGAGGCTTGGCTCCTCCTCCTTCTGCCCGGGAGAGGCTTGGCTCCTCCTCCTTCTGCCCATGAGAGGCTTGGCTCCTCCTCCTTCTGCCCGTGAGAGGCTTGGCTCCTCCTCCTTTTGCCCGTGAGAGGCTTGCTGCCAGACTTTCAGCTCTGCTGTTTGCAGGACTGTGTTTGAAATGTCCAACTATTTGACGGCACTTTGCTAAAGCCCCATCACATCCACAGTCGGGGAGTGAGACCACCGGCCCTCTGTATAATGTGTGCTATACACACATATATATATACACACATATATATATAAACACATATATATACACATAT
>JANIIK010000301.1:47500-167251 GCA_027704905.1 Muraenolepis orangiensis
TAGGAGGTCTAAGCAGATATGTAACCAGGCCCTGATGGGACTAAAAAGGAGGAGATGAGGGATATGAAGGTGACAAGATACAAGATACAAGATACAAGATACAAGAATTGTAAGATTTGTAACTACATAGGAATACTTACTCTGATTCCTTCCCACAGTATAAATCTCAAAAACACCATAACAATAAAAATATGTACAATAAAATAAACAAAACAAAGTTGTTGTTGATGATGAGGATGATGATGATGATGGTGATGATGAGGATGATGATAGCCCTTTGGGGCCCCCGCTACATAGAACATCTACACATGTACAGAATATACTGGGCCTAGTACACTGCAGACCCACAGACAGTTAGTTGATACTCACAAGGCAGGGGAGGGAGATCTCCAAGGGCTTTAAAATCTGGATCTGGAGACAGAGCGCAGCGATAGATATGTTAGGTTAGCAGCGAGACTGTCAGCCAGTAAAACAGTACATCCATGTACTGTATGTGATAGCATAGGTAACACACAGTTACACAACCAAAGATAAAAAACCTACATTTCATTGCATTGTGTCACAATGGCTATTCACCATGCCTCCACTTGAGGGCAGCATCAACCCTCATCCACGTCTTCCCCACACTCGCAGGTTGATTGTAATCAACCTGCCTACTTAAGCCGACGCCCGCACACTCATACTTTGCCACTTTTCTGTTTTATTCTATTTTTATAAATTGTTATCTTATTTTTATAACTGCTGTCTGTTGTCTGGTATTGCACATAAGATTTTCACTCACTGCTTTATACTCACTGTAAACTGTGAAGTGACAATAAACTTGACGTGACTTGACTTGAGATTGTTCCTGATGACACAGACTCTCCAGCGTATCCGGACTATGCAGACATTCCAGCGTTCTGATTCCTGTTCCTGATCCTCTGCCTGTACCTGAGTACGCGTCCACCTGTCGCTGCCAGGTTCCCGATCTGCTGCCTGTCGCGTCTACGGCTCTGCCTGTCCCTGCCGGTTCGTCTGCCCTGCCTGGTTCCCGATCTACTGCCTGTCCCTGACTACGCCTCCGCCTGTCCCTGCCTGGTTCCCGATCTACTGCCTGTCCCTGACTACTCCTGCCTGTCCTGCCTGGTTCCCGATCTACTGCCTGTCCCTGACTACCTCTCTGCCTGTCCCTGCCTGGTTCCCGATCTGCCGCCTGTCCTTGACTACGCTTCTGCCTGTCCCTGCCTGGTTCGTCTGCCCTGCCTGGTTCCCAATCTACTGCCTGTCCCTGACTACGCCTCCGCCTGTCCCTGCCTGGTTCCCGATCTACTGCCTGTCCCTGACTAAGCCTCTGCCTGTCCCTGCCTGGTTCCCGATCTGCCGCCTGTCCCTGACTACGCTTCTGCCTGTCCCTGCCTGGTTCGTCTGCCCTGCCTGGTTCCCGATCTACCGCCCGTCCCTGACTACGCCTCTGCCTGTCCCTGTCTGTGTGGTTATTGCAATAAATATCACTATCTGCCTTTGGTGTCCGTGTGCAGCATTTGGGTCCAAACCTAACCCGTGACACATTGAAACTCCAGCCAGCTGTACAGCACTCTGTTGACCCTATTTACTATTATCCATCCATCCACCCATCTTCTCCCACTTATCCGTAATCGGGTCGCGGAGGTAGCAGCTTCAGCAGGGGACTCCAAACATCCCTCTCCCTGGCAACATCGACTAGCTCTGACTGGGGGATCCCGAGGCGTTCCCAGGCCAGTGTGGAGATGTAATCACCCCACCTGTACCTCGTTCTGCCCCGTGGTCTCTTCCCAGTTGAATGTGCCTGGAAAACCTCCCTCGGGAGGCGACCAGGAAGCATCATTACTAGATGCCCGAAACCATCTCTACTGGCTCCTTTCTACGCGAAGGAGCAGTGGCTCTACTCCGAGTCTCTCACGAGTGACTGAGCTTCTCACCTTATCCCTCAGGGACATACCAGCCACCTTCCTGAGGAAACTCATTTCAGCCGCTTCTATTCGCGATCTCGTCCTTTCGGTCATTACCCATTGTTCATGGCCATAGGTGAGGGTAGGAACGAAGACTGATCGGTAGATCGAGAGCTTTGCCTTCTGGTTCAGCTCTCTTTTGGTTACAATGGTGCGCCAAAGTGCACCCAATACCGCTCCTGCTGCACCTATTCTCCTGTCAATCTCACGCTCCATCCTCCCCTCAGTCGAGAACAAGACCACTAGATACTTGAACTCCTTCACTTGGGATAAGGACTCCCTCCCTACTGGAGTAAACAATCCACCAGTTTCCTGCTAAGAACCATGGCCTCAGATTTGGAGGTGCTGATCATCCCAGCCGCTTCACACTCTGCTGCAAACTGATCCAGTGAGTGCTGAAGGTCACATACTGATGACGCAAACAGGACCACATCATCTGCAAACAGCAGCGATTCAATCCTGAGCCCACCATACTGAAACCCCTCCCCTCCATGACTGCGCCTTGAAATCCTGTCCATGAAAATCCCAAACAAGATGGGTGACAAAGCCTAGCCCTGGCGGAGGCCAACACAGGCCCGACTTACTACCGAGAATCCGGACACAGCTCTTGCTTTGGGAGTACAGAGATCGGATGGCCCTCAATAGTGACCCCTGCACCCCGTACTCCCGCAGCATCCCCCACAGTATTTCCCGAGGGACCCGATCATATGCCTTCCCCAAATCCACAAAACACATGTAGACTGGATGGGAATACTCCCAAGCCCCCTCCAGGATACTTGCAAGAGTGAAAAGCTGGTCCATTATTCCACGACCAGGGCGGAATCCGCATTGTTCTTCTTCAATCTGAGGTTCGACTATCGGCCGAACCCTCCTTTCCAGCACCTTGGAGTAGACTTTCCCAGAGAGGCTGAGTAATGTGATACCCCTGTAATTGGCACACACCCTCTGGTCACCCTTTTTGAACAGGGGTACCACCATCCCCTCAGGCACTGTCCCAGACTTCCACACAATGTTGAAAAGACGTGTCATCCATGACAGCCCCTCAACACCCAGAGCCTTGAGCATTTCTGGACGGATCTCATCAACCCCTGGGGCTTTGCCACTGCGGAGATGTTTGACTACCGTAGTGACTTCCTCCAGGGAGATTGATGTTTGCCGTCCTTCGTCCTCCAGCTCTGTCTCTACCGTTGAGGGTGTAGTTGGGTTAAGAAGTTCCTCAAAGTGTTCTTTCCACCGCCCGATCACCTCCTCAGTTGAGGTCAGCAATGTCCCACCCTTACTGTACACAGCTTGGATGGATCCACGCTTCCCCCTCCTGAGAAGCCGGATTGTTTGCCAGAAACGCTTTGGCGCCGACTGAAAGTCTTTCTCCATGGCTTCTCCAAATTCCTCCCACACCTGCTGCTTTGCCTCCGCTACAGCCGAGGCTGCCGTCCTCTTGGCCTGTCGATACCTCGCTATTGAGTCCGGAGTCTCACAGAATAACATAGCCCGGAAGGCCTCCTTCTTCAGCCGGACGGCTTCTCTGACAACCTGTGTCCACCACGAAGTCCGAGGGTTGCCGCCCCTCAATCCGAAGGTTTCCCCCCCACCAATGACCTTGAGGCCACAGCTCTCAACCGCAGCTTCGGCAATAGAAGCTTTGAACAAAGACCACTCTGGCTCAATGCCCCCAGCCTCCACAGAGATGCCCGAAAAATTCTGCCGGGGGTGGGAGTTGAAGGTCTCCCGGACAGGGGCATCCACCAGACGTTCTCAGCCTTACCAGGTCTGTCCAGAGGCTTCCCCGCCATCTTACCCAACTCATCACCAGATGGTGATCGGTTGACAGCTCTGCCCCTCGCTTCATCCGAGTGTCCAAAACATGCGGCCTCAGGCCAGATGACACGATAACAAAATCGATCATTGACCTTCGGCCTAAGGTACTCTGGTACCATGTACACTTTTGAACATGGTGTTTGTTATGGCCAATCCATGACTAGCACAGAAATCCAATTACAAAAATCAACTCCGGTTCAAGTTCAAGTTTCCCCATCGTTGCCCACGTGTGCGTCTCCCAGGAGGACTATGGAGTCCCCTTCAGGAGCCCCATGCAGGACTCTATCCAGGGTGTGCAAGAAGGCGGGATATTATGAACTGTTGTTTGGTGCATAGGCACAAACCGGGGTAAACTCCAACAATGCGGCACTCAGCCGGGGACTTGTGTGTATCCCCACACCCGCCCAGTGCCTCACACCCTGAGCAACTCCAGAGAAGGAAATAGTCCAACCCCTATCCAGGAGTTTAGTTCCAGAGCCAGTGCTGTGCGTAGAGGTATGCCCCACCAGATCTAATTGGTAGCGCACCACCTCCCGCACAAGCTCAGGCTCCTTCCCCCCCAGAGAGCTGACATTCCACATCCCCAAAGCCAGTCTCTGTTGGCTGGGTTTGGTCCGTCGAGGCCCCCTGCCTTCACTGCCACCTAACTGGCAGTGCACCCGACCCCAGCGGTTCTTCCCGTAGGTGGTGGGTCCGCGGGAAGGAGAAGTGGCCACGTTGCTTTTTCGGGCTATGCCCGACCAGGCTCAGTGGCTAACCCGGCCACCGGGCGCTCGCTGACAGAACCTCTTTCCGGGCCTGGCTCTCTTCCTCACCTACCCTTCTCTCTTGCCCTCTCTCTTCCTCCCCTACCCTTCTCTCTTTGCCCCTCCTCCTCACCCCCCCCTCTCTTCCTCTCTTCCTCACCTACCCTTCTCTCTTGCCCTCTCTCTTCCTCCCCTACCCTTCTCTCTCCCTCTCTTCCTCACCCACCCTTCTCTCTCCCTCTCTTCCTCACCTACCCTTCTCTCTCCCTCTCTTCCTCACCCACCCTTCTCTCTTCCTCACCTGCCCTTCTCTCACCCTCTCTTCCTCACCCACCCTTCTCTCTTCCTCTCTTCCTCACCCACCCTTCTCTCTTCCTCTCTTCCTCACCTACCCTTCTCTCTCCCCCTCTTCCTCACCCACCCTTCTCTCTTCCTCACCTGCCCTTCTCTCACCCTCTCTTCCTCACCTACCCTTCTCTCTCCCTCTCTTCCTCACCCACCCTTCTCTCTTCCTCACCTACCCTTCTCTCTCCCTCTCTTCCTCACCCACCCTTCTCTCTTCCTCACCTACCCTTCTCTCTCCCTCTCTTCCTCACCCACCCTTCTCTCTTCCTCCCTTCCTCACCCACCCTTCTCTCTTCCTCACCTACCCTTCTCTCTCCCCCAAAAATCCTCCATCGTAGTTAATCCGCCCCAGGTTTTACCTTTGGCTGGTCAGTGTGTGTGTGTGTGTGTGTGTGTGTGTGTGTGTGTGTGAGAGGAAATGTATTCCCTCATGATGAGTGGAACTAGGTAGGAGATTATCATTTGGCAAGAAGTCATCAAGGACTCGTGACATTCGTGAGTTAACAGATGAACTCCTGCTTTGTCTAATCCACCAGCCAACAAAATCCCTTCTCAAAGACAACAACACAAGCGTGTAGTGAATCACAGTCAGAAAGACAGGATATTCAAAATATAAGAGAAACAAACGCCTGGGTGAGTGGATGATGGAAGGATGAGGGAGACAGGGGAGGAGAGATGGAGGGGGGAGGGGTGTAGAGAGGGAGGGAGAGAGAGAGGGGTGGAGAGATGGAGGGGGGAGGGGTGTAGAGAGGGAGGGAGAGAGAGAGGGGTGGAGAGATGGAGGGAGAGAGGGGTGGAGAGAGGGAGGGAGAGAGAGAGGGGTGGAGAGATGGAGGGAGAGAGGGGTGGAGAGATGAAGGGAGAGAGGGGTGGAGAGAGGGGGAGATGAAGGGATAGATAGGGAAAGAGGTGAAGAGAGGGAGGGAGAGAGGGGTCGAGAGAGGGAAAGGGGGGTCGAGAAAGGGAGGGAGAGAGGGAAAGGGGGGGTGGAAACATGGAGGGAGAGAGAGAGGGGTGGAGAGAGGGAGGGAAAGAGGGAGAGAGGGAAAGGGGGGGTGGAAAGATGGAGGGAGAGAGGGGTGGAGAGAGGGGGAGGGGGGGAGCGAGGGGTCGAGAGGGGAAGGAGAGAGGGGTGGAGAGAGGGAGAGGGGGGGAGAGAAGGAGGGAAAGAGGGGTGGAGAGAGGGAGGGAAAGAGGGAGAGAGGGGGGCGAGAAGGGCAGATGAGAGAGGGAGAGGAGAGAGGGACAGATTGTCCGTCCTCTGGTCGATGGAGGTGGCTTGTAAAAATGTGCTGGTAATAAAGTCTCTGGGTCTCCCTTTAAGCTGCCTCCCATCAGACAAGCTCTGTTCCCCTGAGAGTGTGTGTGTGTGTGTGTGTGTGTGTGTGTGTGTGTGTGTGTGTGTGTGTGTGTGTGTGTGTGTGTGTGTGTGTGTGTGTGTGTGTGTGTGTGCGTGCGTGTCCGTGTGACCACACAGCGACCCTGATCTACTGTCTCATGACTTATTTTCCTAGTCTCTTCAAGTCGTCTTATCAATATTCAAATTAACATCAAATGTGAAATGTTTACTAAATAGGAGAGCACACCAAGACCGGCCAACCAGCCAGATCGTCATCCAATCAAAAGAATGAAACATAACTCTATCTTCTATTTCTATCTTTCTTATCTTATCTATATTAGCCAACGCAGAAGGAAGGGAACACAAAATTAGTTTTATACTAAACAAGTAAAAACTACAAACCTAGTTTTATACTACACTAGTAAAAACTACAAAACTAGTTTTATACTACACTAGTAAAAACTATAAAAAATAGTATTATAGTAAACAAGTAAAAACTACAAAATAGTTTTATAATACACTAGTAAAAACTACAAAAATTGTATTATACTAAACAAGTAAAAACTACAAAAATTGTTTTATACTACACTAGTAAGAACTACAAAAATCTTTACAACTCTCTGAATTTGGAACATTTCTGCTATTTTTGTGTATTTCTGCCTCAGCTTAGAACCAGCAAAGGTAAACCTGACCGAGGTATGATGACCTCAAAGGGATGCCTCAGAAGAAAGAGAAGGAGGCAGATAGAGGAGGAGAGGCCCAGGGATGGCTACATCTCTCTGTAGCACAGTAGGGGAGCAATAGGAATCATCTCTGAAATGACCTCTCCTCTCATTCTACCTCTCTCTCTCTCCTCTTTCACCCACCTTCCACACGCTGTCTCTCTCTCCTCTCCCTCTCCCCTGTCTCTGTCTATCGCTCCCTCCCTCTCACCTCTCTTTCACTCTCTCTCTCTCTCTCTCTCTCCCCTATCTCTGTCTATCTTTCCGTCCCTCTTTCTCTATTTCACTCTCTCTCTCTCTCTCTCTCTCTCTCTCTCTCTCTCTCTCTCTCTCTCTCCTCTCTCTCTCTCTCTCTCTCTCTCTCTCTCTCTCTCTCTCTCTCTCTCTCTCTCCCCTCTGTCTCTGTGTATCTCTAACTCCCTCTCACCTCTCTTTCTCTCTCACTCTCCCCCCTGTCTCTCTCCATCCCTTACAACTCTCTCGCCATGACGATGCATCCTCTTCACCCCTCACCTCGTGTGAAGTTGTACCGGGCCGAGAAGCCGATGGCCTCCAGCTCGCCGTCCGACACAAACTTGATGTAGAGGTAGCGGCCGCTGGAGCGGACGTAGGACGGACTCCGCCGGCCGCAGTGGCGGCCGATGATGGGAGAGAAGCCGAAGGGCCCGTCACGCACCTCGATGTGGTCGAACTTACAGTCCCAGGACGGCTCGATGGAGTAGAGCTCCTCGAAGAACAGGTCAATGCACTGCCGCGGAGACGCTAGAGAGGGAGAGAGGGGGGGAGAGAGAGAGAGAGAGAGAGAGAGAGAGAGAGAGAGAGAGAGAGAGAGAGAGAGAGAGAGAGAGAGAGAGAGAGAGAGAGAGAGAGAGAGAGAGAGAGAGAGAGAGAGAGAGAGAGAGAGAGAGAGAGAGAGAGAGAGGGGAGAGAGAAGGGGGTGAGAGGGGAGAGAGAGAAAGAGAGAGAGAGAGAGAGAGAGAGAGAGAGAGAGAGAGAGAGAGAGAGAGAGAGAGAGAGAGAGAGAGAGAGGGGTGTTAGAGAGAGAGATAGAGAGAGAGAGAGGGGAAAGAGAGAGAGAGGGGGATGAGAGAGAGAGAGAGGGGTGTTAGAGAGAGAAGCGGAGACGGGTGAGAGAGAGAGAGAGGGGGTGAGAGAGAGAGAGGGGGGGAGAGAGAGAAGCGGAGACGGGGTGAGAGAGAGAGAGAGAGGGGGTGAGAGAGAGCGAGAGGGGGAGAGAGAGGGGGCGACAGGTGAGAAAGAGAGAGAGAGAGTGGAGAGGGAGAGGGGGCGAGGGGGGGGGGCGTTTGAGAGCGTGTGTCCCCAGTAAAACACACATTAAGTTGCTCATCCATACAAGAGACTCTACTACACAACACACCTTTACCTCAGTAGCAGAAGGGGGGCAGGGGCGTGAGCAGGGGCGTGAGCAGGGGGGGTGCAGCAGCCGGGGGGGGACAGCAGAGGTGCAGCAGCCGGGGGGGGTGCAGAAGGGGGAACAGAGGTTTCTATAGCGCCTCCCGGAGGGGAGGAGGGCAAACAGTCCATGGTTTGGGTGAGAGGGTCATCCACTATTTTTTGTGCCTTCCTCATGACCTGAGGACTGGATGTTGACCTGGGCCCGGGTTACCTTCAGCTTGTTTTCTCGCTGCAGTTGCGCCGGATAACTCCGACACAAGGCTGGCTATCACTGAGAGGAGGAGAGGAGGAGAGAATAGGAGGAGGGGGAGGAGTAGATAGAGGGTTAGAGGAGGAGAGGAGTAGATGGAGGGGGAGAGGAGGAGAGGATGAGATGAAGGGGGAGAGGAGGAGAGGAGAAGATGGAGGGGGAGAGGAGGAGATGGAGGAGGAGAGGAGGAGAGGAGAAGATGGAGGGGGAGAGGAGTAGATGGAGGGGGAGAGGAGGAGAGGAGTAGATGAAGGGGGAGAGAGAGAAGGAGAGGAGAAGATGGAGGGGGAGAGGAGGAGAGGAGGAGATGGAGGGGAAGAGGAGGAGAGGAGGAGATGGAGGGGGAGAGGAGGAGAGGAGGAGATGGAGGGGGAGAGGAGAAGAGGAGGAGATGGAGGGGGAGAGGAGGAGAGGAGGAGATGGAGGGGAAGAGGAGGAGAGGAGGAGATGGAGGAGGAGAGGAGGAGAGTAGATAGAGGGGGAGAGGAGGAGAGGAGAAGATGGAGGGGGAGAGGAGGAGAGGAGAAGATGAAGGGGGAGAAGAGGAGAGGAGAAGATGGAGGGGGAGAGGAGGAGAGGAGTAGATGAAGGGGGACAGGAGGAGATGGAGGGGGAGAGGAGGAGAGGAGAAGATGGAGGGGGAGAGGAGGAGATGTAGGGGGAGAGGAGGAGATGGAGGGTTAGGGAGCAGGGGAGGAGAGGGGAAAGTTGAGGGCACTGGTTCAAACTTTAGCCAAACAAATGTTCAGTGGAAGGTGGACAGTAAATAAAGCTTACCAATGTGCAGCAGAAGTGTCCCCATTGTCCCCCGTTGGCTTTCTCTTTTACATCAAACATATGAAGTGGATCTGTGTAAAGACGTTGTTAAACGGAGCGCACCGTCCACAGCTACCCACTCATCCGCTGATACAGTTGACAAGAACGCACACGAAGGCAAAGTGGTCCTCTGTGCAAGCCGTCAGTCATCTCCATCTACCCCAAAGACCGACGGATTAAGCTCATCCGCTTCACGTGTTTTGCTCCACCTTCGGACATCATAATCCCGTCAAAAGACGCTGTCGTCCGCAGCGCATCGCAAACTACAGTCGGCAGAATGACCTGCATTATAAGGCTACACATTTTATTATTTAACAGAAAGAAAGACTAATATTGGGAAGATCAATCTTAATCCATGTCAGTTTAATAGCATTTGTTTTAATCCAGAGCCAATTCATGTAATAGACGACATTGAGACGTTTATCTCAGGATAGTCCCAACTGAATAGCTGGATTACTCCTCTTTTTCCTGACCAAAAGCGTTTCATAAGCAGTCAGCGCCCCCTAGCGGCCGCATCGCGATATGCAAATACAGACTTCATCTCTTTATATATTATTTATACTTTATATATATCTATATATGTATTGCAGGTCTACAGTCTATGGTTAGTAACCGACAGAGACAGACGCAGTGAACAGAGACCCCACCAATTTTATATGAGGCTATTATCATTTATTATTTGTATTCCAATCCATGTATTAATTATCTATCTAGCTCTAAAACCAAGCATTTAATGACTCAGTAATTACAAGGCTATCAAACTATAAAAGGGTTTGATTGAATACATTTATAAAACAGGCTGTGATTAATCACGACTCAGAGTGTGAAATACTTAATGTACTTGTGTTTATGTGTGAATGTGTGGGGTTAAATATAACATATATGTGGGGTTGTGAATATAATATAAATGCATGACAAACTGGTTAGAGGACATTTAAGGTGATCCTAAATGAAACAGTTAATATAAGAAACATCTCTTCTTGGCTTGGAAAGAAAGAACATATACACAACAAGTCATTTAAACGTATTATGATATGGATGAGATACAAGAGAAAGACAAATTAATGTTAAAATCTCATCCATTATGGTAGCTGTGATTGTTGTAAAGCTGGAATCTGGTAGCGTGAAATATACAAAAATGAATGAGCTCTGTCCTCCACTCTCTGACTGAGAGTGACTGTTAGGTCAGGTTATGTCCTGTTAAAAGATATGTTTATTGTTATGTTTATTAATATTACAAGTGGCCTTTTGTGTTCAGGGACCTCTCGTAGCCCCGTTAGCCCCGTTAGCCCCGTTAGCCCCGTTAGCCCTGTTAGCCCCGTTAGCCCGTTAGCCCCGTTGTGGATCATACAGGCCTGGACATGGCATGCCCATTAAAAAACAACTTTTTCTCCATGTTTCACCATTAATAAAAGAAACAACATAAACAAACACACTTAATTACTTACTTTTGAATTAGTTTCCCCTCAATTACATTATTGAACGTTCCTTGTTCAGTTAGCTCACGGCTAAAGGCTACAGCATTACCAGGCCTTACTGAATGACCAATGCCTTCTTCAGAACATTTACTGCATCAACAGCTAAGCTGTCAAGATTATGTCTCAAAAACATGTAAATGGCACCGAAAGAAGGTACAGCCGCTACCATGAGTCCAACAACAGGAATCCATCTGGAACCTTCCTCTGCTACAAAACATAACACAATAAGGCTCATAGAACGCAGCATTAATAAAACAAGGTATTTCGTTATATCCTTTCCAGAACAAATATTTTTCAAGACTGCAAATAGATCATCTAAAGGCTTATTTGTGTCCCTGGAGAGTTTTTCGAGCGACTTTTTATCAAGACCAAACCCAAACAAATACTCCTTAAGAACACGGACCAGAATTCCTAAATCAGCAGCAATGGAAAGCCCTGGGAGAGGTACAAATGCTATAGCTGCAGATGTTAAGGCATGGAACTTAATTTGTGAACGGAAAACCTCTTTCTTTTTCTGAATGTTGCTTGTGCAGATGTTGGGAAGGGCCAAGGTCAGAACATCTCTATTGTGTGATGGAAGGTCTCTCTTCATGGTCTCCTGGAGGGTAGGGAAGTCGTACAAATGAACATCAAAATGGGAGACCAAGAAGACCTGAGGAGACGTCACACCTTGTTCTTCAAGTCCTGTTGGAAAGGGAATACAGAAGGAACTTAATGTGGTCAGAAAGGAGTGTGGGAATACATGTTAAACTGTACGTACTGGACTGTACTAGGACTACGCATAGCCAATCTAATTAGCTTTTCTCTTCTATTAAATGATTTTAAAAACATCATTGAGTGCAATTTCTATTATATCATTTGAAACATATACAACATGTTTTATACTGAAACATTGAGCAGTGCTCCTTTAAAATAATTGAAATATTTCATATTTACAGTACACACAAAAAGCGAACCTTGAATGCAATCTTCCCTGATTTCCTGGAGTGTATTTTCTTGGTTGTACTCCCTCTTGGTCTTTTCCGCACGTAGATCGTTGTCAATCTTAGCGCGGACAAAGTAGAAACTCTTTCCCATTTTCTTGATCTCCTGAGCCAGCTTGGCATCATTCTCTCTGAAGCGTCCAGCTGATACGATGATGAAAAAATCAAACTTTTCAAACTGTACGTGCTTCAGGTACAGATGAGCTGGGAAATTGGGGGTTCCGATTCCTGGGAGATCCCATAATGTAACATTTGGGTATTGTGGATGTGGGTAAGGCTCAGGCTTCATGGTAGTTTCCACAACACCAGTAGGGGCCGCTCTCTCATCTTCTTGGTCTATTCCCCTGAAGGCATTTACAAAAGAGGACTTTCCAGATCCACTCTCTCCTGTGACAGCAATGTTCAGTGGAATACTATTTAGATCTTTCAAATACTTTTGGGTTATTGATGCAGCTGATTGTATGTCATTGTTCTCCAGGGCCCTGGTAATATCTTCAATACATTTGGATTCCATCCTGAAGAATAAGAAAACTAATTATTGATAGCCCATTTAACGTCAGTGTTGTTGTTTTTATCTGGGAGTTACATTTAATTTATGTCCAAAACCGTCTTATAAAACATCATTGTTACTGCAAGAAGCTTGCACAGTGTAGTACGCTAGCTG
The DNA here is from genome assembly GCA_027704905.1 of Muraenolepis orangiensis. NCBI lineage: Eukaryota > Metazoa > Chordata > Actinopteri > Gadiformes > Muraenolepididae > Muraenolepis > Muraenolepis orangiensis. The sequence goes on from JANIIK010000301.1 coordinate 60,045, forward strand.
GGAAAGCTAGCTAGAAAAGGGCCTGGATGAATACATGTAAAAACATGTGTAAATAGGTCGTACTTATTGATTTGGACACCAGAGGGTCAGATAGATATAAGACTCATTTCCACCACTACTCACTTTAGTTTGGTTTCTTCTGTTGAAGTGGATTCAACTGCAGGAGCCGCTGTGTTCCCCATCGCTAGTTTAACTTTTAAGTAGGAGGGAAAAATAGTTAGGAGTAATCTCGCTTTAGAAGTTTAAATCTAAATGATCATACACAAAATACAGTTGATTACTGGCTTGAAAATGAACTTGAGTAAAGGGAGAAGTACAGTTAAAAACAACATGCTTGCTACATGTAACTTGTCACTAAACACCACTGGGGTTAAGTAAGAAACAACTAGACAACCGGTCGTTGTTCATTTCTTGAATAATTCAAATTCTTGACAAATACATTCTTGACTAGTATGTACTTACATTCAGTTGCTACGATATTGATGCGTTGGAAGTCTGTATGGGTATGTGTCTCTTAAATGACTCAATGTCAAAGGAGGAGTAAAGATCCACAGCCCCTATAAGAGCAGGCAGAAATAAATGGGAGTTTCCTCTGAGATGAATCAGCACACGTGGTTTCACAGAAACCACTGGTGGAGGAAAGGAAATGCTGGTACAGCAGCAAGTGGCCTAGGCCACTACGAATAAACTACCAACAATATTCAATATAGTATAGCATATAATACATGTAGACATTGTCAACAGTTGAGGCAGTGTGCTTTATTATTGAGACTATACATAATTGACCATTGGCGCTGCGATGAGCGGCAGCCAGCAACAGTTGCTCCCCCTCCCCTCTTACTTTTTAGTTATTTATTCTTATATTATTGTTGTTTTTAGTATAGTTTTTTGTTAGTAGCTGTGAACCCCCAGCCAGCTATGTTTAGGGAAGTTTTTGCCGTGTTTCTCATTCTGGGGACACTGTTACTGAACCGCGTCTCCGTCGCGGCTCAACATTACGGCGGAGCCATTGTCTACGCGCGGAGTCAGCTGTTGTCGCTACAAAATAACTCGCTGCTACGGGAGAGGCCCGACATCCCCGACCTCCCCAGGGAGCTGAGGAGGATGTACAGGGGACGCAAGGCTGGACGTAAACAGCGGGAGAGGAAGCGGAGATATAAACCATATCTCCCTTCCATCACCATGGGCAACGTGAGGTCGCTAGCCAACAAGATGGACGAGCTAGCGGGCCTGGTGATGACCCAGCGGGTGTACCGGGAGAGCAGCGTGCTTTGTTTCACGGAGACGTGGCTCCACGAGGACACCCCGGACTCCAATGTTACCGTGGACGGCTTTCTGACCGTCCGGGCGGACAGGACGCACCGGGAGAGTGGCAAGAGGAAAGGTGGGGGACTTGCTATTCTCGTTAACAACAAGTGGTGTAACCCTGGACATGTTACTGTGAAGGAACGTGTGTGTAGCCCGGACATTGAACTGCTGGCCGTGAGTCTGTGGCCATACGATCTTCTCCCATGTGCTTCTTGTTGTTGTTTACATTCCACCGTCGGCAAACGCGGCGCTCGCGTGTGACGTCTCCCACTCCGTCGTCGCGAGACTTCAGACACAGCACCCTGAAGCATTCATCGCGATATCTGGGGACTTTAACCACGTGACTCTGGCTGCAACACTGCCCACCTTCAAGCAGTTTGTGGACTGTCCCACAAGGGAAAACAAGACACTGGACCTGCTGTATGCCAATGTTAAGGAGGCATACAGCGCCACCGCCCTTCCTCCTCTTGGAAGGTCAGACCACAACCTCATCCACCTTCAGCCACTGTATAGGCCTCTAGTACAGCGGCTGCCTGTGACCACAAGGACTGTGAGGAGAAGGTCACAGGAGGCCGATGAGGACTTGCGGGGCTGCTTTGAGTCAACAGACTGGGATTTCCTCTGTGATTTGCATGGAGAGGACCTTGATGATCTCACGGAATGTATAATAGGGTACATCAACTTCTGTGTGGATAGTGTTGTTCCCACAGAGACTGTACGCTGTTTCCCCAACAACAAGCCATGGGTCACCCGAGACATCAAGGTCCTGCTCAATGAGAAGATGAGGGCCTTCAGAGATGGGGATAGGGAGCAGATGAGGCGGGTTCAGAGGGAGCTGAAGGAGAGGATCCAGCAGGGCAAAGACAACTACAGGAGGAAGCTGGAGCACAAACTTCAGCAGAACAACCTGAAGGATGTGTGGAGTGGCATGAGGAGCATCACTGGCTACAAACAACCTGGTAGCCAGACGATAGGGGGGGGTCCTGATCGGGCCAACGAGTTGAATTTGTTTTTCAATAGATTCAATGAGTGGGCTCCGGTCTACCCCCCCTCCCCCAGCCCCTCTACAACCATTCCCCTCCAGCCCCCCAGCCCTGCTGTCCCCCCTCCCCCACCGTCCCTCTCCAGCGACAACATACCTGTTCTCTCTCCCCCACCACCACTACCTCACCCCTCCCCCATCAACACAACTTCCTGCCCCCACACACGGCACACATACCTTCACAGCTGAGCAGGTGAGGAAAGTGCTGTGCAGGCTCCACCCAGGCAAGGCTGCAGGTCCTGACGGCGTCAGCCCGAGGGTCCTCAAAACGTGTGCTGCCCAGCTGAGTGTCCTGCAGTACATCTTCAACCTGAGCATGAGACTGGAGAGGGTCCCTGTGCTGTGGAAGACATCCTGCCTGGTGCCGATTCCGAAGAAGGCACGTCCCAGCACCTCTAACGACTACAGACCGGTGGCGCTGACGTCCCACGTGGCGAAGTCCTTTGAGAGGCTGGTCCTGTCGCTTCTTCGGCCCCTGGTCAGATCATCGCTGGACCCTCTTCAGTTTGCCTACCAGCCGAAACTGGGAGTGGAGGACGCCATCATCTTCCTGCTTCATCGTGCCTACGCCCATTTGGACAGACCCGGGATTATATGTAGTATAGATTATACTACATATAATCTCTATATATAGATTATACCGCCCGCCGTTCACCTATACTCAAATGATTTGAGTCAAATATGATGATAAACACACAGCTCGCGGCCCGGCAGTAACACCTCCACGGCCCGGTACCGGTCCGCGGCCCGGCGTTTGGGAACCCCTGCATTACATTATATCACATTACGTCACAGTACATTACATTATATCACATTACATCACAGTACATTACATTACATCACATTACATCACAGTACATTACATTACATCACATTACATCACAGTACATTACATGATATCACATTACATTACAACACATTCCGGTTATAGATCAGCTCCCCGCTCTCCTCCACTAAGGACTATCGCGCGCTGGCTGCATTTTGCGCTTCCCATCGCCAACGTGACAATGGACTATCCCAGCAAACAGGGAACGTCCCCCGGACATTAACCGGACGTTTACGACGTCCCCTATTGGTCCCCACCACCACGTTCTGTGGGACATTACCGGGACGTTATTGACGTTCGTAATACGTTCTCGTATGATCCTTGAGCGACGTTCTGAATGAGATGTAAATCGAACCTTCAGGGGACGTTCTCATTTGGTCCTTGAAAAACGTTCCGAGGACGTCCTGTGTTGGTCCCCTATAACATTATAAAGGGGTCCATATGGGACTTTTCTAGGTCTAGTTTATTTATATTTACATTATATTTAATTTTATATTTATAGTTCATAGCAGTGGCGGCTCGTCCATAGGGGCGCAGGGGCGCCGCCCCACCATGCGACTCAATTTGAGTCGCATGCGCGACTCAAATTGAGTGAGGCATGCGTGAGCAAATTGAGTGGCGCATGCGTGAATGCGTGAGCAAAGAAAACCAGTCACGCATGCGCAATTCATAGCCTAGTTGAACCTTATTTGTAAAGCCTGTACTGCTCTGCTCTCAGTTCGCGTCTTGCTGTCTGAGTAAGGTACGTTTTTGTTGTCCCGGTTATAGTTTTACATTTATTTTTATTGTGGACGATGTAAACGTAAAGTAAAGGGGATAAGAAATGTTGGTCTTGCTGTATAAACATGCAGCTTGTGTCATTTGTATGTAAACTGTGTGGATTGGGGTTTTGTAAGTTTATCGTGGACACGTGCTTCCCCAATGCTAGCTACAGGGTCCTCTGTGTGTTTGTCTGCTAATATATGATGTGGTCGAATGTATTAAGCATTTGTATTCTATTTAATTAGTTAAATTCAGAAGCATTTGTTAATGAGTCAGTTCGCGTCTTGCTGTCTGAGGAGAGGAGATTGAGACCCGTGTGTGTGGGAGAGACCTCATGTTGCAAGTTTGTTCTTTTTTTGTTCTGTACAGGACACAGCCATTACACTAGCTACCATGGAGAATTCTGTCAAATCCCTCAAAGCAACACCATTTGAAAGACGAACACTGCAAGAAAAACTCAGAGTGAAAGAGTTTGGACCTCATCAGCCTGACATCAGCATTCAGCAACCAGCAACAGACAGAGGAAGGCTATATATTCGGTCGTTTTCCAGAACCTGGTTTGCTAAGTGGTTCTTGTATAGTTAGTATAGCATAGGTACATAGATTAAACTGTATATTGTATAGAAGTGTAGTGTACATAGGACCCAGTACCTTTTTAATTTGTAAGCTTAACATTGTATTGCATTTTATCTCAGGACTTGTATCAGGTCTATTTTATTATCTTCTATTTTGTTCTAATTACGTTTGCACAATCGAATGTAAGACCATATTTAGGTATTATTTTTGATGGCACACTGGGTAGTCTTTCTAATATAAGACCATATTTTTTTCGTATGTTTATTTTCTACTAGGCACCATATAATAAATGTTCTTTCACCATAAGTTTCAAGTTTGTTTATTATTTGTCACAACAAAATACAGAATACTGATTGATTGTGCTACATACAGTAAAAATAAAGTAAGTAAAAAAAGAAATTAAGCAGTAAGTAAAGGAATGTTCAGTCAATATACATATATACAATACAGAGTAGAATGAGTAACGGTGAGGTTTATATTATGTATAGTTTTTTATTTTTAATTAGCCCTCTCGGTCGTTTACATGGTGAAATGGCGCCACCGTCTGGGCAAATCCGGTATTGCACAGCAGATATGATTTAAAAAAAAATGTTTTACCCCTGCGCCCCTCCTACTTCGGATGTCACCGGCCGCCACTGGTTCATAGCCAAAACATGCCTGACCAAAGATCCTCAACAAGAAAACTGAAACTAAACCAAGATAATCAGAGATGACAGCCATTTTCAGACCATTTAAGGATGTGTAGTCTTCTTCATAACACACTGATACAATACTCATTAACCATTGGACCTGCTCATTTGCATACTGTAAGTTTTGACCCCAAATACAATTTTGAGGCAATAACATGAAAATGGCTACTTTTAACAGTTACATGTTTTATTGGTCATCACATCTAGAAAACACATAAAAAACAGATAAGGACATGAATGAACTAAATACAGTCAGCTGCCAGTTGATTGAATGCATGTGTGTGTGAGAGTCTGTGGAAACCAGGTGGAGCTCTGTGGTCCATCCTTCTGTCAGGCCTGCTGGTCTCTCTGCCTTCAGGGGTTTCCCCCTGGAAGAACATTACTATTATTATTACATAATAGTATATTAAATAGTAGTTTACTGCTATATTATATATATATATATATATATATATATATATATATATATATATATATTATATATATATATATATATATATATATATATATAATGTATATATATATATATATATATATAATGTATATATATATATATATATATATATATATATATATATATATATATATAATGTATATATATATATATATATAATACTTACTATATATATATTACTGTTTAAAATATCATCTATAGCACATTTCAGAACCATTTTTTGAGACAGAAAATGTTGTACATGGATGCCAAGTGACAGATCAACAACAACATTAGCTATACTGACGGCTCACCATTACACAGGACATGTAAATGTATTGGTGAACTTTTAACCGGTGTGCCAATGAAAGCATCCTCACCAACTGCATCACAGTGCGGTACGACAACTGCACGGTCTCAGACCGGAAAGCGCTGCAGAGGGAAGTGAAACCCGCCCAACGCATCGTGCGTGTGAAAGACACCTCTCACCCCAACCACCCATCCTGTTTCTCAGAATTGCATACCCCTGTTCACTACCTGTTAAATCCTTATATATATATATAGACATATATATACAGATTTTTATTTTTATCTATTTTTATCTTATTCTTATAACTGCTGTCGTCGGGTATTGCACATAAGATTTTCACTCAATGCTTTATACTTGTGTAAACTGTGAAGTGACAAACTTGACTTGACATTTAATCTCTTGGTTCTGTAGAGGACGGAGCCCCAAAAAGGGGAAGTAAGGCCACACATCTGAATTACCTTATATCACATTACATCACAGTACATTACATTATATCACATTACATCACAGTACATTACATGATATCACATTACATCACAGTACATTACATTATATCACATTACATCACAGTACATTACATGATATCACATTACATCACAGTACATTACATTATATCACATTACATCACAGTACATTACATGATATCACATTACATCACAGTACATTACATTACATCACAGTACATTACATGATATCACATTACATTACAACACATTCCAGTATTGATCAGCTCCCCGCTCTCCTCCACTAAGGACTACCGCTCGCTGGCTGCTGAGGCCGACAGGAGTTTTCTCGCCAGCCGGCAGCATTTTGCGCACGCGCTGCTCTCCGCCCGGACCTCGGACCCGTCGCTGGAGGACACAGCGGGCGCCGCCGCCGCGGTGGCTGCCCATCGCCAACGTGACAATGGACTACTATGAACTACTATATAATGTAAGTCATCATATTTGACTGTGACTACTAAGTAAATACATTTCACCCAAAACAAATGTGGTCATTCTAACAATCAATTAATAAAATGACTTAATCTCAATTTGTTTGCTTGAAAATGAATGCATCCAAATGTGACAGATCGTAGTCATGTACATTTGTTGTCTTGTTTTGCAGTTGAAACGTCTGAAGGTGACTAAAAATGTCCAATAAAGACAAACAAGAAGAATGTAACTATTGTCATGCATGGAGTGTGATTGAATAGTTTCCTGTTGACTATGGAGGACACAGAGGGAAGAGAAGCCCCCCAAGAAGAGGTCAACACCTTTATTGTTGCTCCACAATGTGAGTAGGCTATATCAAGATTGAAGGGCATATATTTGCATGTATTGGATCTATGATTAAAAATATATATAAATATTGTTCATTGTGTGTTCATTGTGCAGTTGCTCTGTCAAGTAGTAACACAGGAAGCACCAACAAATATCCATCAAACCCTGGTATGGAATGTTGTTTTAAAATGATATTAGCTTTGATTCCTTCTGTAACTTGATTTGTAATCACTACAGGCAAGTGCCGTACAAATAGACTCCGAGATAGCTTCCACAGTCAGGCCATCAGGCTGCTGAACAAGGCATAGAATATAACAATGTCGATTTTATTACATTGATTTATATATACAGCTCTTTTCTGTGCCGATATATACTGTATATATATATAGACCAACATCTGAAGCAGACGTACAGCGACCCCGCAAGAGAGCAGGAGTTGGGAGAGTGTAACAACCTAATAGACCCCCCTGAACCAGAAGTGCAGTTCGACATGTCGGAGCTGCAGCTAAAAGGAAGTCAGGGAGGTTGTTCGCAAAGCAAGGGCAAGCTCTGCTCCAGGACCGAGTGGCACTTCATACAAAGTGTATAAGTACTGTCCCAAACTCCTGCTGCGTCTGTGGTACATCTTGCGAGTCTTCTGGAGAAGGGGGAGGATCCCTGATCAATGGAGAGTGGCTGAAGGGGTATGGATCCCGAAGGAGGAAAACTCCACTCAGCTAGACCAGTTCCGCATCATCTCCCTGCTGTGTGTTGAGGCAAAGGTTTTCTTCTGCGCTGTTTCCAATCGGCTGTGTACCTACCTGGCAGAGAACACCTACATCGATACATCTGTCCAGAAAGGTGGCATTTCAGGAATGCCAGGATGTCTGGAGCATACCGGTGTGGTGACACAGCTTATTCGGGAGGCCAGAGAGAACAAGGGCAACCTGTCAGTGCTGTGGCTTGACCTGGAGAATGCATTCGGCTCCATTCCACACAAGCTGGTTCAGTTCACTTTGACAAAACATCATGTCCCAAGCAGGTGTAGAGACCTCATCGTTGATTATTACAGCAATTTCAGGATGAGGGTCTCTTCAGGAGCAATAACATCCAGTTGGCACAAGGTGGAGATCGGTATCATCACAGGGTGTACTATCTCTGTGACATTGTTCTCCCTAGCCATGAACATGCTCACTAAGTCTGCTGAGCCAGAGTGCAGAGGGCCCCGCACAAATTCCGGACAACGGCAACCACTCATCAGGGCATTCATGGATGACCTCACAGTCATGACAGAATCAGTCCCAGGCTGCCGGTGGATTCTGAAGGGGCTTGAAGAGCTGGTGGAGTGGGCCCGGATGCGTTTCAAACCCGCCAAATCCAGATCAATGGTGCTGAGGAAAGGGAAGGTGGTGGACAAGTTCCGGTTTTACATCGCAGACACAGCCATCCCATCTATCTCAGAGAAGCCAGTCAAGAGCTTGGGAAAAGTTTTTGACTGCTCTCTGAGAGACACAACATCTATCCAGTCGACTTGCACTGAGTTGGATGGCTGGCTGAAATCCGTGGACAAGTCAGGCCTACCTGGGAAGTTTATAGCCTGGGTCTACCAACATGGCATTCTTCCCAGGATTATGTGGCCCCTCCTTGTCTATGCAGTCCCTATCTCAACAGTTGAGACCCTAGAGAGGAGGGTCAGCAACCACCTCCGGAGATGGCTTGGGTTACCAAGGAGCCTGAGCAGCATTGCACTCTACGGGAACACCAACAAGCTGCAACTGCCTTTCAAATCCTTGGAGGAGGAATTCAAGGTAACTAGAGCCAGAGAAGTGGTTCAATACAGGGACTCAAGTGATCCGAAGGTGGCTAAAGCAGGGATCCAAGTGAGGACTGGCAGGAAATGGAGGGCAGAGGAAGCAGTTCAAGAGGCAGAGGCAAGGCTGCGTCACAAGAGCCTGGTGGGAGTGGTCACACGAGGTCGAGCTGGGCTAGGATCCTTTCCAACTCCCCAAATGAACACCAGGGGGAAGGAAGGGCGCCGTCTTGTTCAGGAGGAGGTGAGAGCAGCAGTGGAGGAGACAAGAACCTGCAAGGCAGTGGGAATGAAGCAACAGGGAGCTTGGATGAGATGGGAGAATGCGGTTGAGAGGAAAGTGACCTGGGCTGAGCTTTGGAAAGCCGAGCCTCACCGCATCAAATTCCTAATCCAGGCAGTGTATGATGTGCTTCCAAGCCCGTCAAATCTGCACACATGGGGCATAGCAGAGACACCAGCATGCCCATTGTGTTCCAAGCGAGGAACCCTGGAACACATCCTCAGTTGCTGTACAAAGGCACTTGGAGATGGACGGTACAGGTGGAGGCATGACCAAGTCCTGAAGACCATTGCTGAAGCCATCAGTGCAGGACTGGCGTGGTCAAAGCAGTTCCGACACTCCAAGGACACCATCGCCTTTGTCGGAGCTGGGGACAAGCCAACTTCTGCCAGAAAAACATCTGCAGGCATCCTGACGTCTGCAAGAGACTGGCAGTTGTTGGTGGACCTTGAACATCAGCTGAAGTTCCCCAGCCATATTGCAGTCACCACCCTGCGACCAGACATTGTTCTTGTGTCTGAGTCCACCAAGCAAGCTGTGCTGCTGGAGCTGACAGTCCCGTGGGAAGATCGCTTGGAAGAAGCCTTTGAAAGGAAGCTCTCCAAGTACGCAGGACTGGTCAGCGACTGTCAGCAGGCTGGTTGGAGAGCAAGGTGTTTCCCGGTGGAAGTTGGATGCAGAGGATTCGCAGCCCGTTCCTTGGTCAGAGCCTTCAGCAGTTTAGGCATCGAGGGAGTGAGAAAGAGGAGAGCCATCCGCAGTACCACCGATGCGGCAGAGAGGGCCTCAAGATGGTTGTGGCTCAAAAGAGGGGAGCCATGGAGTCATGGTAGCTAGCTAGCCATCTGGACACAAGCTCGGGTCTGATCAGCCCCGGCTGGGTCACCTGGAGGAGGGCGTATGATGTTGCGAGACCCGAAACGTCCTATGATTCCAGGAACATCACTGAAGATGTGTCCAGACTAGGCATCAGTAGATGTATTTACACAGTATTTTCTAAATTGCATTTTTATCTTTATTTTTATCTTATTTTTATAATGTCGTCGGGTATTGCACATAAGATTTTCACACCACTGCTTTATACTTGTGTAAACTGTGAAGTGATAATAAACTTGACTTGACTTGACTTGACCATGTGTGATATTGATCAGTGATCAACTGATTTGATGCGCTGTGTTGTTTGGCTTTATGGCATCTTAAGGGTCTTCCGTTACTGTATGCGTAGTACGCCACGCAAATAGCGATGTTTCTTGTTTAGCAATAACGTAATTTCCATGCATGCGCAGTTTGACGGTTGGCAAAAGGTCCTTGTTATTGGTATGTTTTACATGGAAAGCACGGTGTGCTCGACTGATTAACGCTATTTTGTAGTCGCTAAATACATAACAAAACTCTCAATCAAGTCGCTATAGATATTCTTCTAAACTAACGTATTGTAGCGACGCGGTAATGGGTTGCTGTGTGTGTCAGTCATTTGTCCCCTGTCTCTCAGCCAATCACAGAGCTGCGCAGTCATGTGTGGGGCTGTGATTGGCTGAGCAGAGGGGGAGGGGTGGCTGGTGTGTGACGTTAAACCGGCGGCGTGACTAAATAACCAGACTCCTTGGCCAGATGTGAGCTACTTAGTGGTCACTTTAAACTGCTATTTAACTGTTATTTCATGCTAAATGCATTTTATTATGAGTTTTCAAAAGGTTTAAATTCCAATAACTGAGATAATTCGTACCAAAACATTGAAAATAGCAAACTGTCATCCAAAGTTTCTAAACTGAACATAATCTTGACATAATAAATACTGACCTGACAGGAAGATGTACATATCATCCATCAGTCACCTTATTGTTATTTTTTAATGTGTACAGTATCTTTACAGTAGGCCTTTAGTGTTTTAGAAAAGTACTATTACTTATAATACTGCGGGAGGGAATGGGGAGTACGCATTTCATTGTACTTGTTGCACATGGACAATATAAACTGAATATTGAGTATATTGGCTGTGACGTCATGAGAAACATCGCTATGGAGTCATCATCTGAAAGCCACGCCCACCAGGGGGGAGGGACATTTCATCGCTCTCCATTGACTGAAACATGTCTAAAAGCTGTTGTGTGACATGATGCTTTACCAACAAGGTAAATAATAAAACAAATTGGTTTGGCAGTTTGTACAAATGTAGTTCTGGGTTCTTTATCTTGTTGGTTGAGCATCCTGTCACAAAGCAGCCCCCCCCCCCCCTGTGGTCGTGTTCTAAATGCGCTCCGCAGCACAAATGTCAAACTCCGCCCATGGTTGCCTCTGAGATATATTTATATATTAAACACGTGGTTTCACAGAAACCACTGCCGGAGAAATGGAAATGAGTTGAACAAGTTGTTCAACCTTGAAAAATAAACTAAACATAAATGTCTTCGGGGAACACCTTACCAAAAGACTTGCATATTTAACGACCATAGAACTACAGCCATAACTATAGTTACATTATTAATATATTAATTCAACAGCATTTTTTAATACTTATGGTAAGGATCAAGGTCAATACAGGATCCAGTTCCAAGGGTGTGGATTAAGCAGTGGTGGGTAGAGTACTGAAAATATATAGTTAAGTAAAATAACTCCAAACCAATATTTGAATAAAAATAAAAATCGAAATATAGTTTTATATGTGTAAAATACCAAAAAATGCAGGATTTTTTTTATACTATTTGACTCCACTTTTGCTATTATTCTACTATTGGATTATTTTTTAATGAAGTAGAGCAATCTCCCTCTCTCTACATCTCTTCCTCTCTCTAGAGATGTTTTGTGAGACTGGTCCACTAGAAGATCTGTTAAGATTGAACACGTTACAATCTAAGAGGCCAGACATCATCAGAAAAAACATTCTGTGTTTTATAAGAACCCTTTGGAATGTTAAATGTCAAATTAAATATTTTAAATGTCAAATTAGGCTAAAAAGTGTGACATTTTGCGACATGCATGAGGTCTATTGCAGTGGGCTCTCAGGGAGCCACTGTGCTCCCATCACCTGTTTAACTTTTAAGTAGGAGGGGAAAATAGTTAGGAGCAAACTAGCTTTAGAGGTTTAAATCTAAATGATCATACACAAAATACAGTGGATTACTGGCTTGAAAATGAACTCGAGTAAAGGGAGAAGTACAGTTTAAAAACAACATGCTTGTTACCTGTAAGTCGTTACTAAACACCACTGGGGTTAAGTAAGGAACAACTAGACAACCGGTCAGTATTGATGCGTTGGAAGTCTGTATGGGTATGTCATGAACCAAACTCAAGGTACAGACAAAACAAGGGAGACCACACAAGTACTTGAGGAGTTTTAAAGAAAAGTAATTTTAATTATGCCATTAAACTATTTACCAACAACAGGAATTAAAGAATGAATGGATCAGTAATATCAGTAATGTAGTGGGTGCATGGGTGAGTCTGGGTGTGGTGCGTGTAATGATTGGGGTTTTGGAAAGAGCGCAAAAAGGTGAGGGGATTGTGATCTGTGTATACCACCAAAGGTGTCCCAGAACTAACATACACATCAAAATGTTGCAATCCCCAAATCAACGCTAAAGCCTCCTTCTCAATGACCGAATAATTTAACTGATATGATGTAAACTTTTTAGAGAAAAACCCTACCGGTCTTTCCACCCCCACATCATCAGCCTGCAGCAACACTGCTCCGGCGCCCCCATCACTGGCATCAACCTGCAATATGAAAGGCCTCTCAAACTGTGGTGCTGCCAACACCGGAGAAGAACATAGAAGAGCCTTTACATTGGCAAAAGCACACTGGGCCTTCTCTGACCATACAAACTTAACCTTCGACCTCAGAAGATCTGTGAGGGGCGCTACCACTGAAGAGAAGTTTTGGCAAAAACTTCTATAGTACCCCACCAGTCCGAGAAAACGCATCAACTCTTTCTTTGTAACAGGGGGCGGGAATTTTTTGATGGCTACCACCTTAGCCTCAACAGTTCGAACCTCCCCCTGCCCCACCACTTTCCCCAAGTAAGTAACTGTAGCCCTGGCAAATTCACACTTGGCCAAATTTACAGTTAACCGTGCCCACACCAATCTATCAAAGAGGGATTGTATCCTCTGCAGATGGTCCTCCCACGTGTCACTAAATATGACAACATCATCTAAATAGACGGCACAACCAGATAGTCCTGCCACAACCCGGTTCATCAAACGCTGGAATGTGGCCGGAGCATTGCGCAAACCAAAGGGCATCACTTTATAAGAATACAAACCGGTAGGAGTAATGAATGCACTTATCTCCTGGGCCCGTGGTGACAATGGGACCTGCCAGTATCCTTTAAGTAAGTCAAATGCTCACAAATGTGGCTGAGCCTACCTGGTCTACACAACCCTCCATGCGTGGCCAGGGGAACACATCAGGTTTAGTGACATTATTGACTTTCCTGAAATCAGTGCATGGCCGAAAGGGGAGTCAGGTTTTTTCACCAATAAACATGGAGAGGCCCAGCTGGAATTTGAGGGTTCCGCTATTCCATTATCCAGCATATATTGAACCTCCTTTTTCAACTGTGCTCCCTTATCCGGTGAAACCCAGTAAAAACGTTGTTTGATAGGCTGAGCCATATCAACATCAATGTCGTGTTCAATGAGATGCGTCTGCGACGGTGTATCTGAAAACAATGACGGGTAACTGTTTATCAGTGCAACCAATTAATTTTTCTTACCCTCATCCAAGTGCTCAAGTACTAACGGCAAAGATTTTAACGTCTCAGAGTTGTTCAAACGACCCTGTAACACACCCTCCTCTTTTGTCCATTCCCCCTCCCCAGTCACTGCCTCTGCTGAAAACACTGTTGTGTTTGCGCACAGTGCCGATTTTACGCACGGGACTTGAGTGGAGACAGGGGAAGACACACGTTCATAATATGGTTTCAGCATATTTATATGACACAATCTAGATTTACCTTTAGGCACTGAGATCAAGTAATCATTTTCAGAGATCTGCTGCTTAACCGTACATGGACCAGCAAAACGTGCCTGAAATGGTGAGCCCACCACTGACCTAAGAAACATGACCTGATCTCCAGGACTAAACTGCCGTTGTTTTGCTTTACGGTCAAACAGAGATTTCATTTTATTTTGTGATTTTTTCAACTTTCGTTTTGCCATTTGCCCCGCCACATAGAGTCTGTGCCTAAAACCATCCACATATTCCATCATGTTCTGAGGTGGCTCAGACTGTTGGTCGATATTTTTCAACACAGCCAATGGTCCACGCACCAAGGGCCCAAAAACCAAATCATTTGGACTAAACCCGGTGCTGGACTGTACTACCTCCCTCGCAGCCAGTAACAACCACGGTAGACCCTCCTCCCAGTCTCGATTAAGTTCCGTGCAGTAAGCACGCAAAAGGGACTCAAGGGTTTGGTGAAAACGTTCTAAACAACCTTGACTTTGAGGATGATAGGCCGATGACAGGTTGTGCTTAATCTGAAGCTGTTGCAAAACCTGAGCAAACAATCGAGAGCGAAAATTGGAACCTTGATCAGTTTGTATGACTTTGGGAATGCCAAATACTGAGATGAACTGAGACAGTGCTTTCACCACAGACTTGGCTGTAATAGAACACAACGGGTAAGTTGCTGGATAGCGGGTAGCCTGACACATCAAAGTTAACAAATATTGGTTACCCGACTTTGAGGGCGGCAACGGACCTACACAATCCATAACTAAATACTCAAAAGGCTGGTCCAAAGCTGGAATAGGACACAGTGGTGCCGGACTTATTGACTGATTGGGCTTTCCCGTCAGCTGACAGGTGTGGCAAGTTTTAATGAATGCAGATACTTCCGTTTTCATACGTGGCCAAAAGAAATGATCCAGGATCCGAGTGTAAGTTTTCTGAACACCCATATGACCAGCCACATCATTATGCGCCGCTCTCATGACCGTTTCTCTGAACCTAGTAGGCACCACAATCTGCACAATCGGTTTACCCACAAAGTTATCTCCCTGTGCACACCATTTTCGCAACAGGACACCATTTTTTTTCAAAATAACCTTGAGCTGCATTTTCCATGTCCCCCACAGGAGACACCAATTCAAAACAAGTCTTCAGAGAAAGGTCAGATTTTTGTTCCAGAACCAAGTCACTATGAGATATTGACTCAAGAGGCACCGGTATTATTACAGCCTTTCCCTCTGCTTTTACTTGTTGCGCAGACTCATCCTTCAACCGACCCATAGCTCGAGTCACTGCGCACGCTGGGAACCACTCTTTTTCAGGTTCAGACTCTACTCTTTCATCTTTTGACTTCGAAGTAAAGGGTGCCGGAACCTGGGTGACCACATAAGGTGGTGGCGCCTCTGCCCAAATTCTACCTCCTGCCAGATCATTCCCCAGAATGATGTCAACCCCTTCCACAGGCAGAGCTGGGCGCACTCCTACCCTCACTTCTCTAGTGACAAACCCGCAGACTATCTCCATTCTATGCACCGGTACTGGAATAATATTCATACCCATACCCTGCATCAAAATGACATTTCCGGTGTCTGTATCCGAGGTGAATGGAAGAACCGAGTCACAGACAAACGTATGTAGCGCGCCAGTATCTCTCAATATTTTAACTGCCACTTTCTCCTTCCCAGGTAATGACACGTAACCCTCTGAAATAAATGCTGCATAATCCCCTCAGTTTTTTGACTCACACAGAGTAGGACAATGGACCAAGGAAACATGGGTAGCCAAAGCCGCAGGCTTTACTTGCGGCCTGCCAGAAAACCTTGCTTTGTGTTTAAGTGCAGGACATTCATTTTTCCAGTGCCCTTTGCGCTGGCAGTAATGACATCTATCATCCTTCCATGACCTATGATCAGGCCTGGAATAAACCGAATCCACCTTTGACCCAAAACGTCTGTCCATGCGCGGAGAAAACCTATTCTGTTGCACACTACCACTTGCTTTGGCAAATGTACGTTTATGAATTAAACTATATTCATCAGCCAACATTGCTGCTTCCTGCGGAGTTTTTACTTTTCGTTCGTTTAAGTAAGTAGCAATACTATATGGCACACCGTTTTTTATTTGCTCCAGTATTAGTAAATCAGACCGTTCTTGAAAAGTTCTAACCTCTGACGCCGAACACCACCGATCAAACTGAACAACCAGATCACGGACAAATTCAACATGAGTCTGGTGCTCCTTCTTTTCCCAATTCCTAAAACGTTGCCGATATGCTTCGGGGACCAACTCATATGCACGCAACACTGTAGTTTTAACTGTGGCATAGATCTTACTGTCTGCTACAGTCAAAGAAGCATAGGCCTCTTGTGCCTTTCCTGTGAAGACACACTGCAACAACAAAGTGCACTCCTCATCCGACCACTTTTTGGCATTTGCCACCCGCTCAAACAAAGAAAAAAACAGGTCTGGATCCTTTTCTGTGAACTGGGGAAGCGGTTGCCGGTTAGATCCCACATTCAATGTATTTTCCTCCTGACCAGTGACCCCGGAGGACATTTTTCCCTCAATTATTTGCCTCAACTTAATGTGTTCCATCTCCAATTGTGTTTGGACTTTAATTCTTTCATGTTCCACTTAAAATTGTTCAAGTTCCATACTAAGAATTAACAACTCCTTTTGCTGTTCAAAGGTCAAAGCTTCAGGGGTCACTCTAGGTGAAATGACAGGTTTAACTACATCAACAAACAAAATCTCCCTTTCCACCAATGTGTCTCTCAACAATACTTTCACATTTTCCTTCAACCGTTTATCAGTCACCTCAATCTCAAAGTGCTCAGCAATTTTTAGCAGGTGTTCCTTTGTACACTGATTCAATAACTCCATTGAAGGAGTGTGTATAAAGTCTTTCACAATGGAAGCCATATTTAAAGCACTAGTCACTACTACCCAACAAGTAGCATACCACTACTTACACAGAATACAAGCAGAAAACATGGTGAGCAAAACTTCCTGAGTGCCAATCCCTAACCATATACAATGATATTTGTATTTGAGCAACCCTGGTTCCCTACCTACCAATATAACTACCTTAAACCTAACCGTCTTCTTTGAGGCGTGCCGGGCTCAAGGCCACTTTAAACGCTGAACTCCACAACCATAAGGTCTGGAAGCGTACCCTCGACAGAGACCGAAGTCTCCACCCAGGATTACCTCAAAACAAAAAAAAGGCAAAATAATAAAGTAATGGACTGTTGGAAGTACTGATGATTCAATACAGCTGGCCCACTCGGCGCCTAACTAACCAGGGTTTCTCACCAACACTTTTACAAATTAAATAGCACTCAAAAAAGCCATACTCACCATGTGCTGTATGTCCACAGAGGAGAGGATTCACCACACTCCCACTTAGGACCTAATTACTGACCAAGCTGTTCTCCTCCAAACCAATCAAACAAACAAACCAATTACTTGTATGCATCTCCCAAACAATTTACATGTAAAAACAAACATGCAATTACTAACTAGTGAACAAATTCACAATCAAAATGTGGTATGGAATAAACTTTCCGAAGTGTTACTTACCAAGAAAGTCCAAAATCAGATTCCACCACTACAAACTAAGCCAAAAGCCAACAAACTAATCAATTAAACCAAAGGTCCACCGAAATGAAACAAGCCCCCATTTTGTCATGAACCAAACTCAGGGTACAGACAAAACAAGGGAGACCACACAAGTACTTGAGGAGTTTTAACGAAAAGTAATTTTAATTATGCCATTCAACTATTTACCAACAACAGGAATTAGAGAATGAATGGATCAGTAGTATCAGTAATGTAGTGAGTGCATGGGTGAGTCGGGGTGTGGTGCGTGTAAGTGATACTCTGAGAAACAAATAACCCAAATGCACCAAAACGCAATGTCATGACCAGCTTGGAGGCGAGAGAGCAACAATGGAGAAGCCAGTCCTTTTATACCGGTGTGCCTCTTCCTCCTGACACACCTGATTAGGGTGTGTCTGATTGACAGGCTGTGGATGACAGACAGGTTAAACGAGATACTCAGGTATATCCCTGAGTTAACCTGTAGGAGAGGGATGGGGTTGTCACAGGTATGTGTCTCTTAAATGACTCAATGTCAAAGGAGGAGTAAAGATCCACAGCCCCTATAAGAGCAGGCAGAAATAAATGGGAGTTTCCTCTGAGATGAATCAGCACACGTGGTATCACAGAAACCACTGGTGGAGGAAAGGAAATGCTGGTACAGCAGCAAGTGGCCTAGGCCACTATGAATAAACTACCAACTATATTCAATATAGTATAGCATATAATACATGTAGACATTGTCAACAGTTGAGGCAGTGTGCTTTATTATTGAGACTATACATAATTGACCATTATCCACAAGGGTCTTAAGTGTCTAAGAGTGACTTAAGTGTTTTAGATTGTATATTACATTACATTATATCACATTACATCACAGTACATTACATGATATCACATTACATCACAGTACATTACATTATATCACAGTACATTACATTATATCACATTACATCACAGTACATTACATTATATCACATTACATCACAGTACATTACATGATATCACATTACATCACAGTACATTACATTATATCACATTACATCACAGTACGTTACATGATATCACATTACATCACAGTATATTACATTACATCACAGTACATTACATTATATCACATTACATCACAGTACATTACATGATATCACATTACATCACAGTACATTACATTATATCACATTACATCACAGTACGTTACATGATATCACATTACATCACAGTACATTACATGATATCCCATTACATTACAACACATTCCAGTTATTGATCAGCTCCCCGCTCTCCTCCACTAAGGACTAGCGCGCGCTGGCTGCTGAGGCCGACAGGAGTTTTCTCGCCAGCCGGCAGCATTTTGCGCACGCGCTGCTCCCCGCCCGGACCTCGGACCCGTCGCTGGAGGACACAGCGGGCGCGCGCCGCCGCGGTGGCTGCCCATCGCCAACGTGACAATGGACTATGTTGCTTCTGTAGTATAATTTCTACTCGGTGGAATAAGAATCTTTCTCAGAGGTCCGGATACTAAGTTCAAGGTGTTTATTGAACAAAGCATAAAATTCATCAGCTGCAACGAGATGGAGCCTGCCGTGCCAATTCGCAGAACTGGCGACGCGCTCCTTTACCAAACATTATATAGACAATAGCATCATAAAACATCCACTACTCCTAGTGGTCAAAGTAACAAACATCAACTTAATACTATTGGTCTGAGAGGTACAACCAGCACTCTGGTTGGTCACGGTGTCTTCATTGTCACGTCACAAGTTTATGTCTCAAACCCCCAAGGGGGTCGTATTTGGCAATGCCTGTTGGTCTTATCTCTGGCAATCAGGGGGTCGCATTCCTCAACATGCATGGTCCTTACAATGTATACAGATATCACAGATAACGTTTTAGTTTTATACTCAGTGTATAAAAATACACTACACCTTATTACCCAGTATATATTTTCACACATTCCGTGGCTTGTACAACACTTAATTCTTATTGGTCAAACGTCCCCCACGGCACTACTCCCTACGGCTATAACTCATGTTACATTCTGTAGGATACCGTTGAAAACCCCCTAAAGGCACCTTATAAGGGCCTGAAGTCACACCAACACCTACACCTCTGGAACATCTCAACACATCTCTATGTCCTAGTGGGCCTTGGGGTCCACCAGCAGATTATGCTGTAGCCACCTACTGCAATGTATAGGGGATCAAAAGACAGTGTTTTAGATTATAATAAGGGTATAAAAATACACTACATATTCCCCCCTTTGGGACTCTATAAAGAAGTCCCAACACAAAAATGTTCACACAAATAAAAAAACATCATATACCTTCAATTGCATCATCATTCTGTTTCACAATTAACAGTGCAATTAACATATTGTTCACATAAAGAATCATAGCACAATTCAACTGACAATTTGAAAAACCATATGCGATTGTACTGCATACAGTGTTGTAACATCAAAGAAAAACCTCAGTCACTGTTCTCCTTCAGGACTTCCTGTAAAATTAATTGTTCACAAGGTTCATGCATGCGTTAGTTCAATCATTGCAACTCTGATTAAACCACTTTCTGTGAATATTGCATAATGTAGTATTATTACTCTCTGTAGTAGTAAATATACTCAGTGAATATACTCTCTGGTAAATATGTATATATGTAGCACAGAATGAAAACTCTGCTATTCAGAAAAAAACAACAATGTCCATGTTTTCTTATGCAAAATTACATTCCTTAAGGTCTTCATTTATGATTTACCATTCCTTGGGGGGAATTAAGCACAAAACATTAAACACAATCAAAACAAACACAAAATCTGTTAATCTGATACGAATAGGCTTCATAACCATTAAACCACACTTGTATATATAGATATGCATAGTATGATTGCATTATATCAAAAACATATTGAAAAATTAAATCTTAGTTAATCAAAATCAATGGGATGAGTTGACCCATCATACCTGTAATACCAATTCTAAGGTATCTCAACTTTCACATTATCATCTTGATCAAATATATTGTATGATTAGTGGTCCTAGGGGGCCCATGATTCCCTAAATCAGGTATTTTATGGTCCTAGGGGGCCCATGAATCCCTAAATCAGGTATGTTATTCAATGGAATCCATATGTAGGTTGTGTTGGACTGCAACCGCTGAGACGTATCCAAGGTCCACATCTATCAGGATGGCAGATGATGTGACTTGGATCTGGTATGATCGCTTAACGTTTGACATTGGTTTTAGGATACGGACGTATACCCAGTCCTCAGCCTGGGGTGATGGTTTGTCTGAGGTTGGATCGGCTGCCTGCTCCTGTTCAAACAAACACTCATAGAAAGATGTGAGGCATTTTATACATGTAGCTAGCATCTTCTAGCTGCTTTGGTTCCTCACTGTGTCGAAGTATCCTATAAGGGACAAACATGTTAGTTAAGCCTCTTCATATTATTTAAATCCAATGTAATTGTTCCATTAGCCCTTTCCACTAGTCCTGTTGACTCTGAATAATAGACAAAAAATACATTGTATTTGATTATTGTATGACATAAATGTAAACATGCTTGAATAGGTTATACTTGAAAGTAACCCATCGCTGTGTAGTTCTCAACAACATATTATGTATTTAGAGATATTTAGAGATGAGAATGTTTATCAATGAAAATGTTCATCTCCCCCCTTGCAGAGTGACTAACCCCAGTGTCAATCTGCAGAACAACATTGCCAACCTGGCGGCATTGATAAAAAAAAAGAATAATTCATCCACCAATGAAACACAAGATCAGCAACATCTTGTGGTCACCAGGGTTCCAAAGGAAAACTCCGTCAGTCCGCAGTCTGACCAAGCATCCAAAAACATAATTCAAAACAAATACAACAAAATAAAAATAAAAAATAAAAATTCAGTTAAAATATGAATGGATGAGTATTTCCCAACTTAGGTCTGTCCATCATTTATTGTCTTTCACAGTATTTTGAACAATTGTCCTTGTCCTAGGCGCATCCCTTCAAACATCTACAACCTCTTCACACACTCTGATGTTCAAGTACTGTGTACCGATCTTCAGAAATTGAACACACACATCGGCCTTCATCTCGCATGATAGCCATCTGAACTGCCTGTATATTCATCGCTGTACCAATACCCCTTGTTATCATTCCTCGTATGATAGGAATAACACCCAAGTCTCCCCCTCAACCACAACAAGAAACCTTGGTGTGGTGGTAGATGACCAGCTGTCCTGCAATGCCAACGTCACCGCGGTGGCCCGATCTTGCAGAATTGCCCTCTACAACATCCGCAGGATCCGGCCCTTCCTCACACGTGAAGCGGCGCAGATCCTGGTCCAAGCACTCGTCATCACCCGCCTCGACTACTGCAACTCTCTCCTGGCGGGACTCCCCGCCTCTGCAACCAAGCCCCTCCAACGCATCCAGAACGCAGCAGCACGCCTGGTATTCAACCTACCGAAATTCTCCCACGTGACCCCTCTCTTCCGCGATCTCCACTGGCTTCCGGTGAATGCTCGCATCAAATTCAAGACTCTGGTGCTGACCTTTAGGGCAGTCAATGGAACTGCCCCGGCCTACCTCCAGGCGTTGGTCAAACCCTACATCCCAGCCAGAGCGCTCCGCTCAACTTCTGCCAGGCGACTTGTTCGACCTTCACTAAGGTCAACCAAACATCGCTCGTCCAAGACCCAGCTCTTCACGGCTCTGGCCCCACAGTGGTGGAATGAACTCCCGTCTCATGTCAGGACGGCAGAGTCCCTCGCCAGCTTCCGCAAGAGACTCAAGACCCACCTGTTCAGAGTCCACCTGGACTCTCCTTTGTGAAACCCCTAAACTTGCTTAAAGTCCTGACATTAATAGCTCTTAGCATGTTGTATATGTTAGCAAGTGTATGTCCTTGATGTTGTTAACACGCTCTTATCACGGCTACTTAAGCAGGTGACCTAGCCGTACGAAATTGTGTTATTCATCTTGTCAATATGAATACTTGTGAACTGCTGTATTTACATGTTTGCGTACCCCAGTGTTATGCTATTGTCTGCTTCAACTAATGTACACTAGTGTAAGTCGCTTTGGATAAAAGCGTCTGCCAAATGCCCTAAATGTAAATGTAAATGTAAATGTAAATGAATAGCACAACTGATTATCAGGATCACGACAATTAGACCAATTCCAAAGATGGCTCCTATCCTGGCTAAGTAGGCTCCCCATTTTCCTAAGGATGCCTCCATCCAGTCCATCCACTTGATTTGGAATCCAGCATTCTCTTTGACCTCTTCCCTTAATGTTTTGAGCTTATTCATTGCCAGGGTGAATTGTCCATTTGCTGCTGTCGTATTAGGGATGAATGTGCAGCACTGGTCCCCAAACATCTGACACACTCCTCCTCGTTCTGCCAGTAAAAAATCCAGTGCATGTCTATTCTGCCAGGCCATTTCACTAGTTGCTGTAAGCTGCTTCCCTAACGCTCCCAACGCATCAGAGGTATAGTTGATGAATCTCTGTTGGTTGTAATACAGTATATAGTTAATCCAATCTGCGTTGATGTTTATTCCAACCGAGGGAAAGAAGATAGATGCAAATCCAAGCGCCACTGAAGATATAGCTTTAAACTCACTGGGCACACCTCTAGGAATTCCTACACCATCCAGACGTATTTCATGCTCAAACTGTCTTCGATGTCTCACAGAACCAGACCGTTCCTGGATTTCCAAATCCTGGACCGGGATAACAGTGATAGATTGAATTGCCTGAACTCGGGCACATCTTCCAGTCCATCCTATTGGTAGGGTGGTTAACAGATTCTTCCCATCACAGATCCAATATTGATCTGCTACGGCTTGTGTAGCATAGTGATATGGACAAACACCAGGAGGATAAGCAAATTGCCTTCCCTTCACATATCGCGCTGTTATTCTCCGTCCTGTTTGCGTCGCTGACTGCTCACACTCAACTTCTGGATTTCCATAATATTTGACAGGACCTAACGAATAGAGCTCATATACACTTTCACAGAGTTCTTCTTTTAAAACACCAACATTATTATTATTACTATTATTGCTTACACTTTCTATTGTTTTCTGAAAACATTCAAATTTTCCTACCAGCGTCAATTCCACGTTAACTGGTAATGCTTTTATCGTTCTTCCCACTCGCACATCCAAAGCTTCACATCTCTCTGCCGTCGTCACTCCTTCATACTTGTTCTCCATGAATTTGTAATATTCCTTAGATCCCAGGTACTGTAAACAGTCTGCTTCACAGTGTGGGGCAAGTCCAAGAGGTCTCTTCCTTTGTAGTATTCCACCCGGTCTCATATAGAGCCCTCCGGTCGCCTCCATCCACTCTGTTCTCTGTATCTCACAGCTTCTCCAACTGTATCTGGTGTTCATTACTATCAACATGTCTTCTCTTGCTTTGGAGCACATATAGCAGTTTTCTCTGTTGTGAGCCTTCCCTGTGTAATTCATCCATTGATACCAAAGAGTTCCTCTTGCTTGTATCATCAGTGGATCTATTAGGTAATCTATTAATGGATTGGATTCCACTATCGTTCCATCTCTCCGTGTTGGCGTTACTTTGGATGCCTGTGCTGGTGCCACTCCGGTGATGATCTCTTCTCCTAATGGTGCTGTCCTGCTCGGTCTCCGTTTTTCTTTTGTACCGTTTATTATCTGTTCAGCCATCATCAGCTCCATAATTTCCTGAATGCTATTGAATATCTCTGGTACTTGGGTCGTTCTGTTAGTGTCGGTCAATTCTTCAGGTTCAGTTCCATTCTTTGATGGGTCTGACTCCATCGGTCAGGAGCGATCATTGTTTCTGAAGTAGATTCTTGTTCTGTCTGGTAGTGTTGCTTCTGTTGGAGTCCTTCTGGTTCTTGTGGGATTCTGATTACGCTAGTCAAGGCTATACTCGCAGTGGAGGCTTCTGTGTTCAGATAATCCGGTTTCTGTGTGTTGATGGTGGTAGAGACAAAGATTGTACTTGAGTTTGAGGAAGCTGGTTTCAAAGTAGTGCGTGGACTTAGAGTCATGAGAGTTTCTGTTTCCATTGAAGTTGCTAATGGTTGTGTTAGATTTTCACTGTTCTCTTGTACTGTTAGGGTTGTATTCTTATAGTTCAACAAAGGAAAATTCGGATCTCTGCATTCATATTGTCCTTCATCTTCCTGTTTGACATCTTTGATGAGGAGTGAACAATTCCCAAATTGTTTCATTCTGTTTTCATGTGTGGAATTTGAGTGTAATTCGCTGAGTTTCCTGTTTTGTTTCGTCCATACAGCGTCTGCTTTATAGAGTCCAATGTTACATGGGAGTATGACTGAGCTCCCTTTCATTCCTGTGACTTCATTTCCTTGTCTTGCTCGTCGATTTCTCCTCAGAGACTTATGCCGTGTTGACATCTCCAATGTCGTAGTCTTTGAGTCGAATAGGTTTGACCGAGGTTCTGACTGGCCTTGAGCGTTTTGGCTGGACTGGATCAGGGCATTTCTTTGGTTCTCTGGAGTCAGTGGGGGAGGCCTCA
This sequence comes from Muraenolepis orangiensis, assembly GCA_027704905.1. NCBI lineage: Eukaryota > Metazoa > Chordata > Actinopteri > Gadiformes > Muraenolepididae > Muraenolepis > Muraenolepis orangiensis. The sequence goes on from JANIIK010000301.1 coordinate 85,415, forward strand.
CGGCCTCTTGGGTTTGGCTCTGGTTGTTCTGGAACATCCCGTAAATCAAGTGCATTGAACCCTCCGTGCTGTGCATCTTCTGGGAACTGGCACTCGGCATCACTTGGAAAAGGAGATATATGATCATCCATATTCTCAATGTCATCATCCGAGTCGGGAGCAGTACCTCTGTTTTGAGGTGGTGCCTCCTTTTCTTCTCCTTTTGGTACCTCCTCCTCATCTCGGTCTGTTGGTGCCTTAATGCAGTGATGTAGGTGGTACCAAGTCGGAGATCCCTTGATCTGAATTGCAGTTCCTGTGGTGCGGATGACTTCGAATGGTCCCTCTCGTCGGGCGTCATGCCACTTCCTCCGGTAGATCTTGACAAACACTTTGTCGCCTGGTTGAATGGCGTCTTTTCGCTCCTTCAAGTCCTCCTTCTCCTCCTGTGCCTGTTTCTGGGCGACATAAACAGATATGTTTTTTTGAATGTTGCTCATATACTTTACATAAGCTTTCATTTCATCTTCCAGGAGCGATAGACTCGGTCCTTTCCCGCTAGTGCGCAGGCAAGGCGTTGTCATCTCTCTCCCCATGACAAGCTCATGTGGGGTCATGTGAAGCTCACGGAGCTCACTGGAACGGCAAGCCATCAGTGCAAGTGGCAGCCCCTCTACCCAGTTTAGCCCTGTGTGTTGGCAAATTTTTGTAAGGCGGTTTTTGAGCACTCCGTTCATCCGTTCCACCATTCCTTGACTCTGAGGGTGATAAATGCATCCAAGACGTTGTTTAATGCCCAACTTTTGTAGAATAAGCTTGACTGTCTTATCTACAAATTCCTTTCCATTGTCTGATGAGATTCGATCTGGAATTCCAAATCTCGGTATCACTTCTCGACATAAGAATTTAGCAACTGATTGGGCATCTTTTCTTTTAGTAGGGCATGCTTCTACCCATCTACTAAATCGATCAACTATGACCAACATATATCTCCGTCCTGCAATGGGGCGAATCATGTCTACATAGTCAATGACCAAGTGTTTCATTGGTCCGTTTGGAGTAGGGATGTGTCCTGGTAGAGTTGGTACTCCTCTCCTGATGTTGTTTTTCAAACAGACCATGCATCTTCCTATGACATGGTCAATTCTTTCCAACAAATATGGAGCCCAAAATCCATATTCATTTGTGATCTTCCTTCTCACTTCCCCCCTGTAATGGAAAAATCATATGTTGTCCCTTCTATCAGTGTTCTCTGTTTATTGACCTCAGGGTTCTAGTAGAGAATGCAAATGTAGTTCTCCCTATCACCCTTTTGTCCTATTGTCCTGAGGGGTCTGGTCCTTATCCTTATCCTTATCCTTATCCTGTTTGACCAACTATAATGTTTATCTCACAGCGGGGGACAGTGGCTATTGCAGTCTACAGCTGTTGAAGGGGGGTTGGCATACAACTATTGAGCTGGATCAAAGGCTTGGCCGCTCCTGGTTCAACACCTCTGGCTTCCTCTGCCTGCACGAGAGTTCCTCTGTTCCCGTGCTGGAGATGGGGGTGGTGGAGCCAGGTGGTCAAGACTTGCATCATTGGGGTGAAAGACAGTGTCTTAGGGGCAGTCCTAAGGAGGGATAAATACTGAGTGTTGCCAGCATTGCGGCGGACTTCCCTATCCTCACCTCATAGGATTCGGGGCTCCCGACAAAGCTTTGTCTGACTGTTGTCTGTCTGTTGTCTGACTGTCTGTCAATTTGTCTGTTTGGCCACTTGTCTACTTGTATTTGTTCATTGTGTTCTGCTTGCTTGATAAATCTTCAAACTTAATTGAGTTCATGTGTGACAGTTCTTATTGATTGATAATTTGCCTTCTTATTCACGTAGATTTCCACCACACCCCTTGCTACATGGGCTAGCCCATGAGCTTCCTGGATCAACAAACCCAACAGATCTGATGGTGCAACAATCAATCCTTCATGATTCCTCCACAGGCCTGTTTTGTCCTGGCTAGCTCCCCTGGCAAGTCACAAGTTTTTGTCCAATGCATTCGCCTCCTCTTGCATCATGAGTAGGTCTTGTAGTGTGATTTTCTCAGTTAGCTCCACTTCATGGGTAACTGAGAGAACTTTTCCCGGTCGATCCGCACATGTTGCATATTTTGCAGCCTCATCCACTGTCTTATTTCCTTGCGTAACACGTGATGAATCTGACTTGTGTGCTGCGCATTTAGCTATTGCTATCTCTTTAGGCTTCATCATGGCCTGCAACAGCTTCACGATCTGGGTATGATGTTGTACAGGTGAGCCATCAGCCTTCTTGAATCCACGGCCCTTCCATATGGCGCCAAACAAATGGCAGACATTGTGTGCATAAGCAGAATCAGTGTATATTGTAACGCACTGTCCCGACGCTAAATTACACGCTTCCGTGAGGGCGACCCGTGAGCGTTCGGCAAGCTGGGCTGAACTGGGAATTGCCTCAGCTTTTTCTACCACAAATTCAGGACCTTGTGCTCTGACAACGGCATATCCTGCAGACAAAGTTTCTCCTACTCGATAGCATGAGCCATCGGTCCAGTACTCCAAGTCAGCTTCAGGCAATTGGAGAGCCTGAAGGTCCAACCTGAGCTTAGAGTACTTTTCTGCTTCCTCTACACAATTGTGCGGTTCACCATCGTCAGGGGTCGGCAAGGTTTCTGCTGGATTAACTGTGTGACATCTAGCCAGTGTAACATCTTCTTGTTCAAATAGACGGTAATAGTCCCTAATCCTTGGCATTGTTAAAGTGTATTTGCCATGGTTCAGGAGGTTCCTAAAACTATGGTGACAAAGAATAGTTACCGGGTAACCCATAGTCAAGGCTGATGATTTTTCATACATCAGAGAAACCCCTGCCATTGCCCTGTAGCATGGGGCAAAACCCATCTCCACTTCTGAATAGGCTACAGAGTAATAGGCAATGGGCTGAAGGCTGGTTCCAATGCCCGTTGGTTGGGTAAGGACAGCACAAGCATGCTTCCCGTTTGTGGAGGAAGCGACGTATAATGCAAATTTCTTGGAATAATCCGGCAGTGCTAACGCTGGTGCTTCCTGCAATTTGTGTTTGATTGTGTCAAAGGCCAGATGACTTTCTTTTGTCCAGGTTAGATTTGAGTGCAGGCTGTCATTCAGATTCAGATTCAGATTCAGAAAACTTTATTAATCCCGAGGGAAATTAAGGTGCAACAGTTGACACAGGGGGAATAAATGCACACACAAGAATACTAAAACCTAAGCTAAAAACAAAATAACAACTAACTAAAATAAAACTATTATAAACAAAAATAATTCTAAATGAAGTCTAAATGTGTTGATAAGTGAAGATAATTTACAGTATTATAACAGTAGTACGTAGGTATATACAATACACAACAATACGTATAGTGCAAATTGGCAGAATAATATATTAATAAATAACAACTGAAAAGTGACATGTGAAAAGTGAAAAAGTGAAAAGTGAATTCGGATTTGAAAAAGAATTTACAGTGCAAAGTACAATGAGATGATTGCAGTGCGTTGACCAAAATAAAATAAAAATAAAAATAAGTACGTTGGCCTCAGGTCACTAAGTCTCCACTGTCCCTCTCACGACCCGAGGTAGAGGAATTATAGAGTCTAATAGCCACAGGAAGAAAGGACTTCCTATGGCGTTCTGTGGTGCACATGGGTGGAATGAGTCTGTTGCTAAAGGTGCTTCTATATGAGGTCAGCACCTGATGGAGAGGGTGAGAGTTGTTGTCAAGGATACTACGCAGCTTGCGCAGCATCCTTCTCTCAGACACCACCAACAAGGAGTCCAGCTGGACCCCCAGGACAGCGCCAGCCTTCCTGACAATCCTGCTGATCTTGTTGGCGTCTGCTGATCTCAACCTGCTTCCCCAGCACACGACTCCGGAGAAGATGGCACTGGCTACCACCGACTGGTAGAACACATTCAGCATCTTGTTGCAAACGTTGAAGGACCGGAGCCTCTGCAGGAAGTAAAGACGGCTCTGGCCCTTCTTGTAAACCGCCTCAGAGTTCTTGGCCCAGGCCAGTTTGTTGTCCAGATGAACTCCCAGGTATTTATATTCCTGGACAGCTTCAGCGGACACACCCTTGATGGAAATGGGTGTGGGTGTGGATTTCCTCCTGCGGAAGTCCACCACCATCTCCTTCGTCTTGTCAGTGTTGAGCTGCATATGGTTCAGCTCACACCACTCAACGAAGGAGTCCACGACGCCCCTGTACTCCTCATCGTTTCCCTCGCTGACACAACCAACAACTGCAGAGTCGTCCGAGAACTTCTGCAGATGGCAGGACACAGAGTTGTATTGGAAGTCTGAGGTGTACAGGGTGAACAGGAATGGGGAAAGAACAGTTCCCTGTGGAGCACCAGTGCTGCTGACCACAGTGTCAGACACACAGTCCTGCAGTCTGACAAACTGTGGACGTCCCGTCAAATAGTCAGTAATCCAGGACACCAGGGAAGAGTCCACCTTCATCGCCGTCAGCTTACTTCCCAGCAGGGCAGGCCGGATGGTGTTGAACGCACTGGAGAAGTCGAAAAACATGATTCTCACAGTGCTCCCGGGTCTGTCCAAGTGGGCGTAGGCACGATGGAGCAGGAAGATGATGGCGTCCTCCACTCCCAGTTTCGGCTGGTAGGCAAACTGAAGAGGGTCCAGCGATGATCTGACCAGGGGCCGAAGAAGCGTCAGGACCAGCCTCTCAAAGGATTTCGCCACGTGGGACGTCAGCGCCACCGGTCTGAAGTCGTTTGAGGTGCTGGGACGTGCCTTCTTCGGAACCGGCACCAGGCAGGATGTCTTCCACAGCACAGGGACCCTCTCCAGTCTCATGCTCAGGTTGAAGATGTACTGCAGGACTCCACTCAGCTGGGCAGCACATGTTTTGAGGACCCTCGGGCTGACGCCGTCAGGACCTGCAGCCTTGTCTGGGTGGAGCCTGCACAGCACTTTCCTCACCTGCTCAGCTGTGAAGGTATGTGTGCCGTGTGTGGGGGCAGGAAGAGTCACTGTTGTGTTGATGGGGGAGGGGTGAGGTAGTGGTGGTGGGGGAGAGAGAACAGGTATGTTGATGCTGGAGAGGGACGGTGGGGGAGGGGGGACAGCAGGGCTGGGGGGCTGGAGGGGAATGGTTGTAGAGGGGCTGGGGGAGGGGGGATAGACCGGAGCCCACTCATTGAATCTATTGAAAAACAAATTCAACTCGTTGGCCCGATCAAGACCCCCCCCTATTGTCTGGCTACCAGGTTGTTTGTAGCCAGTGATGCTCCTCATGCCACTCCACACATCCTTCAGGTTGTTCTGCTGAAGTTTGTGCTCCAGCTTCCTCCTGTAGTTGTCTTTGCCCTGCTGGATCCTCTCCTTCAGCTCCCTCTGAACCCGCCTCATCTGCTCCCTATCCCCATCTCTGAAGGCCCTCTTCTTCTCATTGAGCAGGACCTTGATGTCTCGGGTGACCCATGGCTTGTTGTTGGGGAAACAGCGTACAGTCTCTGTGGGAACAACACTGTCCACACAGAAGTTGATGTACCCTGTTATACAATCCGTGAGATCATCAAGGTCCTCTCCATGCAAATCACAGAGGAAATCCCAGTCTGTTGACTCAAAGCAGCCCCGCAAGTCCTCATCGGCCTCCTGTGACCATCTCCTCACAGTCCTTGTGGTCACAGGCAGCCGCTGTACTAGAGGCCTATACAGGGGCTGCAGGTGGATGAGGTTGTGGTCTGACCTTCCAAGAGGAGGAAGGGCAGTGGCGCTGTATGCCTCCTTAACATTGGCATACAGCAGGTCCAGTGTCTTGTTTTCCCTGGTGGGACAGTCCACAAACTGCTTGAAGGTGGGCAGTGTTGCAGCCAGAGTCACGTGGTTAAAGTCCCCAGATATCGCGATGAATGCTTCAGGGTGCTGTGTCTGAAGTCTCGCGACGGCGGAATGGGTGACGTCACACGCGAGCGCAGCGTTTGCCGACGGTGGAATGTAAACAATAACAAGAAGCACATGGGAGAACTCTCGCGGCAGATAGTATGGCCGCAGACTCACGGCCAGCAGTTCAATGTCCGGGCTACACACACGTTCCTTCACAGTAACATGTCCAGGGTTACACCACTTGTTGTTAACGAGAATAGCAAGTCCCCCACCTTTCCTCTTGCCACTCTCGCGGTGCGTCCTGTCCGCCCGGACGGTTAGAAAGCCGTCCACGGTAACATTAGAGTCCGGGGTGTCCTCGTTGAGCCACGTCTCCGTGAAACAAAGCACGCTGCTCTCCCGGTACACCCGCTGGGTCATCACCAGGCCCGCTAGCTCGTCCATCTTATTCGCTAGCGACCTCACGTTCCCCATGGTGATGGAAGGGAGATATGGTTTATATCTCCGCTTCCTCTCCCGCTGTCTCTCCTGCTGTTTACGTCCAGCCTTGCATCCCCTGTACGTCCTCCTCAGCTCCCTGGGGAGGTCGGGGATGTCGGGCCTCTCCCGTAGCAGCGAGGTCTGTTGTAGCGACAACAGTTGACTCCGCGCGTAAACAATGGCTCCGCCGTAATGTTGAGCCACGACGGAGACGCGGTTCAGTAACAGTGTCCCCAGAATGAGAAACACGGCAAAAACTTCCCTAAACATAGCTGGCTGAGGGTTGCACAGCTACTTAACAAAAAACTATAATAAAAACAACAATAATATAAGAATAAATAACTAAAAAGTAAGAGGGGAGGGGGAGCAACTGTTGCTGGCTGCCGCTCGTAGCAGCGCCGGAAAAATCCGGCGCTGATTCCCTGTTTCCTTAATCATGGTCCTCAAAGGTGCGGTTATTTTGGTGTAATCCTCGATCCATGCAGAACTATACCCTGTGATTCCCAGGAAGGTCATCATTTCTCTCACTGTTCTTGGTTTTGGAGCCTTTTGAATGGCCATCAAATGTTCATCAGAGATACTGCGGTGTCCGTGTGTTATAGATTGCCCTAGATAAATGACACGCTCTTGGCAATATTGCAACTTTTTCTGAGAAGCCTTATGCCCTTTTTCTGCTAAAATCTGTAATAGCTTGATTGAGTCTTCTTGGCAAGTCTTCTCGTCTGGGGCACACAGGATTATGTCGTCTACATACTGAATAACAGTACTCTGTAGCACCTCCCCTAATCCTGCTAAATCGTTTTTTAGAACCTGATTAAATACATGTGGACTGTGCTTGAACCCTTGGGGCAGCCTGGTGTATTCAAAAGCCTGACCTTTGTATGTGAATCCAAATAAACCTTCACTTTCTGTACTCAGGGGGACAGAAAAGAACGCTCCGCACAGATCGACCACGGTAAAGAATTTTGCCTCTGCTGGGATTTGTGTCAGTAACACATGTGGGTCTGGTACTTCTGCTGGGAAGTTAACAACCACTTCATTGACAGCTCGTAGATCATGCACCATGCGGTACGAACCATCCGGTTTCTTTACAGGTAGCAAAGGTGTATTGCTCTGGGGAGTTTGGGTTTTCTTCAAGACCCCTGCCTGTAAAAGGCCATTAATCTCAGGCTCGATCCCTTGAATTGCTGCTTCTTTTAATGGGTATTGTGGCTTCCAAGGAGGTTTAGTTCCTGGCTGAAGTTCAACCCTCACTGGCTGGGCTGATTTAACAAGTCCAATGTCTGTGCTGTGTTGGGCCCACAAATAATCAGGCACCTGTTGTAGCATTTCTTCTTTAGGATCTTTGTCTGGCTGGACAGGAAACATTGGTTCGTTTGTCAGTCTCACAGTCTGTGGGTGGCTCAACCCCTGGGCAGAAATCATAAGCTTAATGAATTGTCGATCTTTACTTAACCAGATAGCAGGGTTTTCTTTTGTTTCAACAAAGACGGCTCTCTCTGAGTCAGCCATCATCGCCCCTATATGCTTCTGTTTGTAATCTTCAGCAATCATCAAGGTCACATGTGGGATGCTTCCTTCAATTGTATGCTCTTGGTTCAGATAATCATCTCTGTTTATCTTCATAGCCGCTCCTTGTGGTCCCAAGATTATGCAGCCGGAGCTGAGTTGAGTTTGTTCAGGTTGGTGTTTTAGCCAATCGTCTGGGTCAGATTTGGTGGCATCCTTCAAGTACTGAAGCGTACAGTGTGATGGATATTCAGGTGGTTTAGCACCGGGGATGTTTGCAGAAATGAACTTCTCCCACAGCTTTGCTGGTTCCAAGAGGTCTTGGCTAAGGTCCCCTAGCCAATATACCATAGCAGCGTCTTCTTCTACCATCATGGATAACTGATGATATTCAGAAGGTACTTCTACCTGACAGCCGTCAGGTGTGCATTTCACTGTACAGTTCAATTTACATAGTGCATCTCTTCCAAGAAGTCCAATAGGGGTGTTTTTTGACACAAGAATAGGTAAATAGCTCTTTGATTCTTGTATCGGAGTTCCACCGGTTTTGTGGTGGGTATCAGCTGTTTTATTCCCTCAAATCCGACTGTCCTTATATGTTTTCCAGACATAGGGAGGTGTGTGGCGTCTTTAGGCTGAATACAGGTAAAGGCAGCTCCACTATCTACCATTAGTTCTAATGGACGATCGTTGACCTTCACACAGATGGTAGGTTCCTCTTCCGGCCTATACACCACCAGCTGACACCCCCCTTTCGGATTCTCCGGGCACCCCTATAACCCTTCCGGGCCCCTATATGGGTTCACCGGTCCCTGGGGTGGCTTTCGCTGCCACTGCGACTCTTGGGGCTGCTGTTGCTGCCACTGCGGTTCTTGGGGTGGCCTCTGCTGCCACTGCTGTCTTTGGTGTGGCATCTGCTGCCACTGCTGTCCTTGGGGTGGCCTCTGCTGCCACTGCTGTCTTTGGGGTGGTCGCTGCTGGTAACCTCCTCTTCCATTTCTTCGTCCACCCCTGTTGACTTCTGGTCTCATTTCGCAGTCGCGAGACCGGTGTCCCATTTCTCCACATGTGTAACATGGTCCAGACACTTGGGGGAAGCTTGGATTGTACCCTTGTTGTCCAAAACCTCCTCTTCCTCCTTGCCCCCCATATTGTTGTTGTCCAGAGTTGGGCTGTAGGTAAGGGGGCAGAGGAGCAGCTTGTCTTGGGGGTGGCAGCATTTGTTGCGGTTGAGGTGGATTCTGCAGAACTGCAGCCTGTTTCTTCTCCCTTCTTCCATCCATTAATTGTATTTGGTTTATTTTCCTGATTGTCTCCAGATCTTGCTCCTTCAGAGTATGTTCCTTTTTGCGATACAGTTCCACCTGATGTGCTACGTGGTCCATGTAGATATTCTTGGCCATGCTTCTCAGTCCCACTACTTCTGCCAGTTTGCTTCTGACTGACAAGGGCAATCCCTGCTGGATCTTTTCTCTCATAATAGATTGTTCCAGGAAACTTATGTCTGCATCTTTCCCTGTGATATCTCTCCACCGTTGATGTGCGCGGTTCACATAGGCTCTAGGGTTCTCAGCTTCTCTCATTGGTTCAATGTCAATATTGTCTGGATGAACATTGGTAGGATATGCGTCTCTCAAAGCTTTCCACACGCGTCCTCTGTTTGCTGCAAAGAGCTCTGGGTCGTATACTGCTGTGTCGACAAATCTTTGGAGCCCAGCTGACACCAGGATCTCTTCCATTGTAGACACACCCATCAGAGTTGCCAAAAGTTTTTTGATGTCTCCCATGCCAAGCTGTGTCCCTATAAGGGCCTCATCCATTTTTGAAGTCCATGGGTGACCTCCTTCCTGGATTACGGGCAATTTTTCCATTATTTGAGACATGTCCGTATTTGCCCATGGTTTGTATTCCAAATTCTGCCCTCTAACCAACACTGGGCAGTTCTTCGGTATTCTGCGCTTTGATTTCTTGCGTTCCTTTCGCTTTTCTTCTTGGATGTGAAAGAGTTTTTCCTTAATCCCTTCCTCCTGTCGGCAAAGGTCCTTCATCCTTCTCTCAAAGGAGCGCAGCTGTCTTTTATCACAGGCTGCTTGGGCCACACTTATTTCAGCTCCTAATTTTCCCTTTGATACACCGATAGACCTCAATTCATTGGTAATTCTGGTAACTTCTTCATCCACTCGTCTATCATTTCTCTCCTGGGTGAGACTGTAGAGGAACCTCCAGCTTCTGATTCGTCGATATCCTCTTCCTCGTCTTCTCCACTGCTACTTGAACTGCTTTCGGTCTCATCTTTGCAGCTGACTTTTCTCCCTTCTCTTTCAGCTTTCGTCAACAACTTTCTGATTCGTAGGTCATACCCTCCGACGCACTGGTGTTCGTCACTAGAGCTCTGTCCATGGCCTGTTGACCTTTCCTTCTCTCCATGTTTTATCCTCGTCTTCTTTGATGTCTTTGCAAGGTTGACGGTCCTCTGGTTTGGGGATGATGACCTCTGTTTCTTACTTTTATGATCTGGTTGAAACACTATTCTTGTCGTGGCTTTAGGCTCAGTGTATTATGGTCATCGTCCTCCATACTGTATCGTCCATCAGAGATTAGGATTGGCATTTGTGGATACAGACTAGTGAGCGTGTCTTTTCTCTCGTACGGTGGTGGAGTCACCACTGGAGACATGTGTGAAAATGGGGTGTTCATTTTGTCCGTAAGTTTCTCCGCTTCATAGTTCCTATCCAGGGTTTTCTCTCTTCTGTTTTGTGCACCTTTTTGCATCTTCTGTCCTTCCCTCTTGAATAATTCTAAAACCGCTGTTTCTAATTGTCGTTTGTTCGTTCGGTTATAACCCCTTTTCCATGTCGTCTGTTCGGACTTATATGTGTTTATAAGCACCTCCATTTGATATATAACCTCTGGATCAAACGTGCCTTCTTCTGGCCAGGGCTGATCCATGTGAGCCCATCTCTTACTCCATTTTTTGGACACTTTGCCAATTTCTTTTGTCAATGGGTTGTTCTTCTCTATCATGGCCACTGGAGTAGACGGCTTGTCTGAAGCCATTGTCATGGTTGTTATTACCAGTGGTTACAAATATGTATGAAACTAACCCTTAAACCAATTTATAAAACAATGTGTTCATTAAATAACACACTTGTCCGTAATCTTACAAATGCACAAAATACATAAACCAATCAATTAAATGAGTCGGCTAAACAATACACCAAACAAAACAAATCAAATGAATCAAATCAATGAATGAATCAAATAAAACAAAATCAATAAACAAATCAAATGAATGAATGAATGGATGAATCAAATAAAATAAAATCAATCAACGAATCAAATTAATGAATCAATCAATCAATCAAATAAAACTAAAACAATCAACAAATCAAATTAATGAATGAATGAATGAATCAAATAAAACAAAAACAATCAACGAATCAAATGAATCAATGAATCAATGAATCAAATAAAACAACTTCCAGTAATCAACAACTCAAATTAATCAATGAATGAATTATCAAATAAAACAAAATCAATCAACGAATCAAATGAATGAACTAGGGATTGCAACCCCTTTATTGCTTTACCAGCTCAACTGTTTCTTATATGTTTCAGTATATCAATAGGTATGTGTGTATCAGGCTCAGCTCAAACCTGTGTGTGTGTGCGCGTGCGAGAGAGAGAGAGAGAGAGAGAGAGAGAGAGAGAGAGAGAGAGAGAGAGAGAGAGAGAGAGAGAGAGAGAGAGAGAGAGAGAGAGAGAGAGAGAGAGAGAGAGAGAGAGAGAGAGAAGGGGGTGAGAGAGGGGGAGGGGGAGAGAGGGGGTTTAACTGAGTATGGTTCTGATCTCAGATCCCTACTGGCTGTCCAAGGAATTGGTTGTTTGGCCTCGTTTTCTTGAATCTCACTAAAATAAAATATAAACAGTTATTTTCTTATTGAAATCTGTATGAATGACCCAGCCGAAATGAATTAGCATATCAATCCTACAGTCATACAAGAACATGAAATGTTTATAGGGAAACGATTATAAGTGGCCCAGAAAACTGCGCCTCCATTCAGCCTAAACCTAAAGCGCGCTGAAAACTAGATTTAAGTTATTAAACTTCTGAAAGATAAACCAAGAAGGTAAGCTTTACCTCTGGTTTAGTGGAGTAGGTTATTTACTGGCATCATGTGGAAACAACCCATATGTTCATACTAAGACCACAGGAGAGACCATGCTTCTCTCCTCATTTGCATACTAACAATCGGGTTGGATTTACATTGGGATCATGGCGACTCAAACTTGCCTCTTGCGTTTGTTCTACGCCACGTGTGCCACCAATGCCTGTAGTACCACAAAGAACCACGTGGTCCATGAAATAACCATGAGGTCCACAAAGGGCTACGTATGCTAACAAGGCCTACAGTATCACAAAGAACCACCACATGTGTAACATATACCATGTGTTCTTTAGTATCCTCCAAAGCCAATTTTACATAACATTTAATCACCAGTTTACACCCCCTTGGTTAAACCGACACCAACACATTTACATTTACATTACAGAAAACACAACTCCTAGTGGACTTTATTGCCACTTCTTCGCCGGTTACTCTGTATAAGAAATACCCCCCATAATCCCTATGGATCCCCGAAAATAACAAGCGTCCTTGTGAAAATTCTTTTCCCACTTTGAATCAATACGTTTTCAAAGCTACATAATCACTTTAACTCATCATGAGATTAAATTGAGCGGCGTTTCTTCCGTGAACGCCTGGTTTTAGGTACTCGTAACCTAGTGTCTTATCTTAAGTCCTAGGATAGGTTTGTCTCATTCGAATCCACATCATTGATATGAAGTCGGATTACCTGAGCCCAAGTAGTGGTTTCCCGCTACCTCTTCACTTTAACCAATCTGATAAGATTCTGGTTACCAGCTACTACGCGTTTCCTATGGGCAGTAGGTATATTTGTATTTTAGCAAAGGAAAAATATCAAACTACCTGGCCCCTATATATAGTGTTATCACACAAACCCATTGGGCTTAGTAGGAAAGGGGTCGTTTATAGTGGTGCTCCCACTCGACTAACTATTAGTTTATAGTGGTGCTCCCACATTAACGTTTCTAAGTGTTACTCCTACACTACAGTTTTATAGTGGTACTCCCACTTTAAAATTTAGCGGACATGTAAAGTATTCTATTCCATCCAATAGACCCAAAGGTCCTTTTCGATTTGGTCAACCGTTAACCATAGCCTTAATCATAGTCAATATAAGCAGACGCACTTAAGCGCTCTGAGGAAGATGTTTAGAGCTTACCTCAAACCCCGGCCTGATCAGTGGCCGGTGCCCGCGTGCGCTCGCTTCACCGACAGCAGCTGGTCAACAATCGTTTTAACCAAATCCTGTTTGTGACGCCAATATGTAGTATAATTTCTACTCGGTGGAATAAGAATCTTTCTCAGAGGTCCGGATACTAAGTTCAAGGTGTTTATTGAACAAAGCATCAAATTCATCAGATGCAACGAGATGGAGCCTGCCGTGCCAATTCGCAGACCTGGCGACGCGCTCCTTTACCAAACATTATATAGACAATAGCATCATAAAACATCCACTACTCCTAGTGGTCAAAGTAACAAACATCAACTTAATACTATTGGTCTGAGAGGTACAACCAGCACTCTGGTTGGTCACGGTGTCTTCATTGTCACGTCACAAGTTTATGTCTCAAACCCCCAAGGGGGTCGTATTTGGCAATGCCTGTTGGTCTTATCTCTGGCAATCAGGGGGTCGCATTCCTCAACATGCATGGTCCTTACAATGTATACAGATATCACAGATAACGTTTTAGTTTTATACTCAGTGTATAAAAATACACTACACCTTATTACCCAGTATATATTTTCACACATTCCGTGGCTTGTACAACACTTAATTCTTATTGGTCAAACGTCCCCCACGGCACTACTCCCTACGGCTATAACTCATGTTACATTCTGTAGGATACCGTTGAAAACCCCCTAAAGGCACCTTATAAGGCTTACCAAGGGTTGGTGAAGTCACACCAACACCTACACCTCTGGAACATCTCAACACATCTCTATGTTCTAGTGGGCCTTGGGGTCCACCAGCAGATTATGCTGTAGCCACCTACTGCAATGTATAGGGTATCAAAAGACAGTGTTTTCGATTATAATAAGGGTATAAAAATACACGACACTTCCACAACAGATTTGGAGCCAAGGCCAAACAGTGTTGCCGCCATGCACTTTTAACAAAGAGGGAAACTCCAGGGCCGGCGCTCGTTAACGGCCATGAGCGCTGGTGGAGACAGCAGGCTGTTGTTTACTAGGGACGAATTGTGGGGCCGGCGGCTGCTGGTCGACTCGGGTGCCCAGCGCAGCATCCTCCCTGCATCGGCTGCTGACACCATGGCTGGTGGATACGGGCCCCCGATGGTCGCCGCTAATGGCACACCAATACGCACCAACGCTACCAGGTACGTGGAGGTGTGTTTCAGTGGGCGGCGTTTTGGCTGGGACTTCATCATGGCTGCGGTGTCGGTTCATGTGTCGGTTGTTAAATGTAGCGCACCGTCCACAGCTACCCATTCGTCATGTTCATTCTCAAAGACAGGTATCTTGGCATGTAGATGTAGAAAAATAAATGGTCAACTTTTTCTCGAATTGATCTTTGCACTTTGTCCATGTGTAATCGTTGCACACCTGTTTGGAACAGCAATGGCACTATGTGATCGCACACAACACTGCCTGCCCCACAGGAGCATTGGCTGCGTCAACACCACTGGCGATGACTCAAGAAGCGGAATCTAAGAAGAAAGAGAAAACAATTCGAAATATACCCTCTGCTTCATGGAAAAGTAGGTTATTATGATTGGAACAGTTATCGTTATTGTTACTGAACCATGCTCCTAGACGATGCATACCCTCCTAAATGCTTAGCTTTACATTCTCTCCCTACTCAAACAAATAACCTTCCTTGATTACTTATGCCTTAGATGGTGTATATTAGCAGTGTTAACTTATGTAAATATGTTTGATCGCCCAAACACGTTTCTTCCTTATTAACTTGATCAAATGATCTGACCAATGTGCAGTAGGAACATTAACTCTTTCGTATTAAGACTTACGATAGGACTCTTTATAGTTTAACTGGTGTTTACTTTGGTCGATGTCAAACTGTTAGCTGAATAGCACAACTTGGGTTTAACGTTACCTGGTATAGAATCGGATGTCCGCGTCGGGTTCTTCTCAGGTCGGGATGGGTTGGAGCCATGGAAACTCTAAATACCATTAATTACATTTTAAAGATGCCGAACAAAGCGGAACACAACAATGTTCGGAGTATTTCTTCTCCTGTTTTTGAAAACACATTTTCTTATGGGAATTCATGGCGAAATATGACCTCAGGAGCTGTAGCTAGCTAGGATGAGATTATAACTACACTTCACAATTATATAAATACATTTCATCATTTTCTATTTGATTCAACAATATAGGCTATGTTTAAGTCGGTATCATCAAGTGGTTATTTAAGTTTGTTCTCCTTCTGTCACACTTACTTGCACTGCTTTCTTATTTGTGTGCCACATGGTATGTTGTACCTTCTATGTTGGGTAGCCTTTTTATATTAGATTAGATTAGATTCTAATTTATTGTCATTGTACAGCACAAGTACAGTACAGCGTTGTCCCTCGTCCTGGAGGCGTGTGGGTTTTCCTGTCAGGCTGTGTTGCTGAAGGGGGAGGTAAGCTGCCCATGGGTCTTCTCTGCATCACGTAGCCGCTCCTCTGTTATAAACATCAGGCTAGGAGCGGGTGCCCCCCCCTGTGTTTTGTTTAGTAAATCGTTTGTGGTTAGGTAGCTAGGACTTTCTTTTCTAAGTTATTTTCTTTGGGCACCGTTCACAGTCCCCGTTGTTCCCTAATGACGATAAAGCTGTAAGTACAATAAACAATCTTGCACTATAGTTCTGATTCGTACCCTTTAGTCGTAACGCACCTACCTTCGGCAGTGTCTTATGTTAGGCCCTTGGTAACCCGGGGTAACGGGGAGCCAGGGTCTATAGACCCCAGGTGAGGGGATTAGCAATCAGCCACGGCAATTGCTGACAGGTGTGTGTGTGTGTGTGTGCGCCTCCAGCGCACGTTGCTTGGCCACGCCCCCTGACAACCACCGTAACCATGACAGTTCTTCTGGATATTGAACAGTGCACATCATGCCGCCAAGAGGGAAAAAGCGTGTGAGGGGGACTACTGCTAAACTCCATCTCCATCTCCATGTCGTCTGTACTCCATCTCCAATCCGAAAATAGGCACACCATGTGGGATGTGTACCAGTGAGTCGTTCACTGCAAAGCAAAGATTGTGAACGATTAATAACAACCAAGTAACGCTACGGTAACGACTGACTAACAATAGCCGAACGCGTGCAACGTTCGGCGAACGTTCTGCGAACGATCTCCAGCGTTCTCCAGCGTTCTCCAGTGTTTAACGTTAAACGTTAAACGACGATCACCGACGATTACCGACGATTACCAGCGTTCACCAGCGTTCACCAGCGTTCGCCCAACAACTCTTCTGGCGCTATGCCAGCAACCACGGACGATTACCAACGTTTCCTCAAACGCTGACCAGAACATTGTGGTGTGACGGGGCCTTTAAGTTTCAGCCAGAGACCCAAGCTAGTGCTGGGCTGGGGGGTAAGTTTGGGTTTCTTGTTGAACGTTGTTTTTGTTTTCTCTGTTTCTGTTTCCATCCACTTGTACTTGTTTCCCCCCTTTTTATGTTGTCCTTGCCAGAGTCACAGAGTCCACCTGTTGTTCTACTTTATAGACACAATGTTATGCCCGTTTAATATCATGTACTTAGACAGCCATGGTTAATTCAGGCACACCCTCTTCCCCTCAAGTCTTTCTGTTCCCCGGACCTGGAGTACCTGATGCTTATGTGCCGTCCATTCTGGCTGCCTCGGGAGTTCACAGCGGTAACCGTGACCGCTGTTTACATTCCCCCACAAGCCAACAAGGACACAGCACTGAAGGAACTGAATGGGGCTATCAGTGAACAGGAGTCGGCACACCCTGAGGCTGCTCTCATTGTGGCGGGGGACTTCAACAAGGCGAACCTGAAGAAGGTTCTCCCGAAGTTCTACCAACACATAACGAGGAACACACTGGGTGAGCGAATACTTGACCACTGCTACACTCCCTTCCGTGATGGTAACAAGGCCCCGCCTATAGGCAGAGACTGAAGCAGCAACCAGTCGCTGTGAGGGAGGTCCAATGCTGGTCGGACCAATCGGACTATATGCTGCAGGATTGTTTTGATCGCGCTGACTGGGACATGTTCCGGGTCACCTCGGACAATAACATCAACGAGTACGCGTCCTTGGTCACTGGAGGTGTTTGTTGTTGACAGGAGCGTGTGTGCGCCGCCAGCGCACGTGGCTAAGCCACGCCCCCTGCCAACCACCGTAGCCGTGACACTTCGTTCTGTAGCGGACCGAGCCCCAAAAAGGGGAAGTAAGGCCACACACCTGAATGTAAGTCATCATATTTGACTGTGACTACTAAGTAAATAGTCCCCAAAACAAATGTGGTCATTCTAACAATCAATTAATAAAAGAACTTCATCTCAATTTGTTTGAAAATGAATGCATCCAAATGTGACAGATCGTAGTCATGTACATTTGCCTTCTGGCTCAGCTGTCTTTTGGTTACAACGGTGCGCCAAAGTGCACCCAATACCGCTCCCGCTGCACCTATTCTCCTGTCAATCTCACGCTCCATCCTCCCCTCACTCGAGAACAAGACCCCGAGATACTTGAACTCCTTCACTTGTGATAAGGACTCCCTCCCTACTTGGAGTAGACAATCGACCGGTTTCCTGCTAAGAACCATGGCCTCAGATTTGGAGGTGCTGATCCTCATCCCAGCCGCTTCACATTCCGCTGCAAACCGATCCAGTGAGTGCTGAAGGTCACATACTGATGACACAAACAGGACCACATCATCTGCAAACAGCAGCGATTCAATCCTGAGCCCACCATACTGAAACCCCTCCCCTCCATGACTACGCCTTGAAATCCTGTCCATGAAAATCACAAACAGGATGGGTGACAAAGCGCAGCCCTGGCGGAGGCAAACACCCACTGAGAACAGGCCTGACTTACTACCGAGAATCCGGACACAGCTCTTGCTTTGGGAGTAGAGAGATTGGATGGCCCTCAACAGTGACCCCCGCACCCCATACTCCCGCAGCACCCCCCACAGTACTTCCCGAGGGACCCGATCATATGCCTTCTCCAAATCCACAAAACACATGTAGACCGGATGGGAATACTCCCAAGCCCCCTCCAGGATCCTTGCAAGAGTGAAAACCTGGTCCGTTGTTCCACGACCAGGGCGGAACAATGCAGAATAATCCAACCCCCACCCTCACAGGGACCCTGCACACACTCTACAGCAGACTTACTCAACAGGCGGCCCGCGGGCCGCATCCGGCCCGCAGACTCTTATTGTGTGTCCCCAACATGCCTGGTTATGAATGATCCAAAAAAAAAAATTATTAAAAAAAAAAAAAAAAAAAAAAAACAACACAACTGAGCAACAACCAGATCTGAAAGTACTGATCTGAAAAGAATGCAGACTTAGAGCTCTCACTAGGAATAAGTAACAACTGTTTGCACAGTATGGCGCCGTACGAGATGGCTGCCGTGTCGCGAGCTCCCGCACAACGACGCAGTTTTTTGCACACTTCGGGAGATCAGATCGACAGTCGCTCGCCGCCTACCGGAGTTTTTTCATTCTTTCGACTCGGACGTCCCGCCCGAAGTCACAGCTGGATTATCTCCGACCATCTTGGGCACGATTACACGCAAGCGTCGCCGGAGGAAGCGAGGGAAGCGAGCCGGCGTGCTAGTCAGGCTGAGAGTCGATCCGATCGCCCCCCACTACCCACCATTCT
The DNA here is from genome assembly GCA_027704905.1 of Muraenolepis orangiensis. Classification (NCBI taxonomy): domain Eukaryota; kingdom Metazoa; phylum Chordata; class Actinopteri; order Gadiformes; family Muraenolepididae; genus Muraenolepis; species Muraenolepis orangiensis. The sequence goes on from JANIIK010000301.1 coordinate 104,257, forward strand.
ACAAACCAAGGTAACATGCCTGAATGACTACAGACCTGTGGCCCTCACCTCGATCGTTAGCAAATGCTTCGAGAGGCTGGTCAAGGACTTTATTTGCTCCGTGTTACCTACCACGCTGGACCCATGGCAATTTGCATATCGTCAAAATAGATCCACGGACGACGCAATTGCCATGGCCCTCCACACTGCCCTTTCCCACCTGGAGGGAAAGAACTGTTATTTGCGAATGCTGTTTGTGGACTACAGCTCAGCATTCAACACAATAGTTCCTGCCAAGCTCGACACCAAGCTGAGAGGTCTAGGCGTACCCCCATCCATGTGCAGCTGGATACTGGACCTCCTGTCGGACCGCCGCCAGGTGGTGAGGATGGGCAGCACCACATCAGAGCCACTGACCCTCAACACGGGAGCCCCCCAGGGATGCGTGCTGAGCCCTCTCCTCTACTCCCTCTACACCCACGACTGCATGGCTATGCACAGCTCCAACGTCATCGTCAAGTTTGCTGACGACAAGACAGTGATGGGCCTGATCGCCGGCGACGACGAGACAGCCTACAGGGAGGAGGTCGGATCGCTGGAGCAGTGGTGCCAGGAGAACAGCCTCGCCCTCAACGTCAAGAAGACCAAGGAGCTGATCGTGGACTTCAGGAGGCAGAGGGGAGAGCACAGCCCTATCTCCATCGACGGCGTTGCAGTAGAGAGGGTCAGCAGCTTCAAGTTCCTCGGCGTGCACATCTCCGAGGACCTCACATGGTCCACGCACACCACACACGTGGTGAAAAGGGCCCAACAACGCCTGTATTTTCTCAGGCGTCTGAAGAAATTCAGCATGGGCCCCCGCATCCTGAGAACATTCTACAACGGCACCATCGAGAGTGTTCTTACAGGGTGTATCACCGCCTGGTACGGGAACTGCACTGCACTCGAGCGCAGAGCGCTTCAAAGGGTGGTGCGGACGGCCCAGTATATCGTTGGAGGTGAGCTCCCCTCCCTCCTGGACATTTACAACCAGCGGTGCGTGGCCAAGGCCAAACGAATTATAAAAGACATTGCCCACCCCAGCCACAAACTGTACTCACTATTACCGTCAGGCAGGCGATACCGCAGTATCAAGTGTCGTACAAATAGGCTTAGAGATAGCTTCCACAGTCAGGCCATCAGGCTGCTGAACAAGGGCGTATAACATATAACAATGTATATTTTATTACATTGATTTATATATACATATTGCTCTTTTCTGTGCTGATTTTTGCATTTTATAAATTGCATTTTTTATTTTATATTCTTTATTCTATTTTTATTCAATTTTTATCTATTTTATCTTATTTTATAACTGCTGTCTGTCGTCGGGTATTGCACACAAGATTTTCACATCACTGCTTTATACTAAACTGTAAACTGTGAAGTGACAATAAACTTGACTTGACTTGACTTGACTTAATATTTGTGAAATGCAGACTCAGAGCTCTCAATAGGAATAAGTAAAAAGTTGTTTGTTATTGTTATTAATATTTGTGAAATGCAGACTCAGAGCTCTCAATAGGAATAAGTAGCAATTGCAAACTTTATCAATGTCATCAATGCAAAGCTATTCACTCCAGTGTTAATAAAACATCAGCTTGACCAACACTTGACAACACATTTGTTACTCAAATTGAGAATATTTGTTCAATATTCCATGATGCTTTGGAATGCATTAAAAATGACAAGCAAGACAGCATATTAAACAGCAGTAGTAAATACAGCGAATAAAATGGTACAAATATATGTTAATAATCATTTGTGGCTCTTTGCACCTGTTGTGGTTTAAATGTGGCCCTCTTGGCCTCTGAAGTTGAGTAGCCCTGCTCTACAGAGTTTGTTTCAAAATTAATTATTTTAGCTTGACTGAATTGTTTGTAGACATTCATTTTAACACCACCATACTGTAATTAGGCCTGTACATTACAGAGGTTGTTAAGCTGTTGGATGCATTTGAGCGGAGGATGCTCCTCAGGATAGAATTAATGGAAGAAAATGTAAGCAGTGCGATGAGTAGGGTGGAGAACTTGCTGGAGGCCAGGAGACATACTGAGGAATCTCCCCCAGAATGCATGCTGGAGGACCCTGTCAAACAACAGGGGATTTGGACAATTTGTGCCACCAGATTAAAACACAATCAACTTTCAAGAAGAAAATAGTGAGTGCAGTGACATATCTTTCCTAGTATTTAGACATATGAAACACCACAATAACAGATCATTTGATTGAGATAGATTCAGTACCTTAGCCTACACTCAGGCGTGAGCCTGGGCGATGGTGAGAGGAGGATGCTGAGGAGAATTGGGACCAATGCCCTCTGGGGGCACTACAGCTATAAGGGAAGAAAGGGAAAGAGGCCTTTTTAGATCCTTCCAATTAATGAAGCAATTCTAAGTTCTTTTTTTACATAAACACATCAGTGTCTGTGCTTATTGAAACAATTGTAGATTGTATAATGGCAATTACATATAACAGTGTATAGCAGTCACATTGAGACACGCCCCACACCGTGGAACAGTGTATAGCGGTCACATTGAGACACGCCCCACACCGTGGAACAGTGTATAGCGGTCACATTGAGACACGCCCCATACCGTGGAACAGTGTATAGCGGTCACATTGAGACACGCCCCACACCGTGGAACAGTGTATAGCGGACACATTGAGACACGCCCCACACCGTGGAACAGTGTATAGCAGACACATTGAGACATGCCCCACACCGTGGAACAGTGTATAGCGGTCACATTGAGACACGCCCCACACCGTGGAACAGTGTATAGCGGTCACATTGAGACACGCCCCACACCCACCGTGGAACAGTGTATAGCAGACACATTGAGACACGCCCCACACCGTGGAACAGTGTATAGCGGTCACATTGAGACACGCCCCACACCGTGGAACAGTGTATAGCGGTCACATTGAGACACGCCCCACACCGTGCAACAGTGTATAGCGGTCACATTGAGACACGCCCCACACCGTGGAACAGTGTATAGCGGTCACATTGAGACACGCCCCACACCGTGGAACAGTGTATAGCGGTCACATTGAGACACGCCCCACACCGTGGAACAGTGTATAGCGGTCACATTGAGACACGCCCCACACCGTGGAACAGTGTATAGCGGTCACATTGAGACACGCCCCACACCGTGGAACAGTGTATAGCGGACACATTGAGACACGCCCCACACCGTGGAACAGTGTATAGCGGACACATTGATACACGCCCCACACCGTGGAACAGTGTATAGCGGTCACATTGAGACACGCCCCACACCGTGGAACAGTGTATAGCGGTCACATTGAGACACGCCCCACACCGTGGAACAGTGTATAGCGGTCACATTGATACACGCCCCACACCGTGGAACAGTGTATAGCGGTCACATTGAGACACGCCCCACACCGTGGAACAGTGTATAGCGGTCACATTGAGACACGCCCCACACCGTGGAACAGTGTATAGCGGTCACATTGAGACACGCCCCACACCGTGGAACAGTGTATAGCGGTCACATTGAGACACGCCCCACACCGTGGAACAGTGTATAGCGGTCACATTGAGACACGCCCCACACCGTGGAACAGTGTATAGCGGACACATTGAGACACGCCCCACACCGTGGAACAGTGTATAGCGGACACATTCATACACGCCCCACACCGTGGAACAGTGTATAGCGGTCACATTGAGACACGCCCCACACCGTGGAACAGTGTATAGCGGTCACATTGAGACACGCCCCACACCGTGGAACAGTGTATAGCGGTCACATTGAGACACGCCCCACACCGTGGAACAGTGTATAGCGGTCACATTGATACACGCCCCACACCGTGGAACAGTGTATAGCGGTCACATTGAGACACGCCCCACACCGTGGAACAGTGTATAGCGGTCACATTGAGACACGCCCCACACCGTGGAACAGTGTATAGCGGTCACATTGAGACACGCCCCACACCGTGGAACAGTGTATAGCGGACACATTGAGACACGCCCCACACCGTGGAACAGTGTATAGCGGTCACATTGAGACACGCCCCACACCGTGGAACAGTGTATAGCGGACACATTGATACACGCCCCACACCGTGGAACAGTGTATAGCGGTCACATTGAGACACGCCCCACACCGTGGAACAGTGTATAGCGGTCACATTGAGACACGCCCCACACCGTGGAACAGTGTATAGCGGTCACATTGAGACACGCCCCACACCGTGGAACAGTGTATAGCGGTCACATTGAGACACGCCCCACACCGTGGAACAGTGTATAGCGGTCACATTGAGACACGCCCCACACCGTGGAACAGTGTATAGCGGTCACATTGAGACACGCCCCACACATGGAACAGTGTATAGCGGTCACATTGAGACACGCCCCACACATGGAACAGTGTATAGCGGTCACATTGATACACGCCCCACACCGTGGAACAGTGTATAGCGGTCACATTGAGACACGCCCCACACCGTGGAACAGTGTATAGCGGTCACATTGAGACACGCCCCACACCGTGGAACAGTGTATAGCGGTCACATTGAGACACGCCCCACACATGGAACAGTGTATAGCGGTCACATTGAGACACGCCCCACACCGTGGAACAGTGTATAGCGGTCACATTGAGACACGCCCCACACCGTGGAACAGTGTATAGCGGTCACATTGAGACACGCCCCACACCGTGGAACAGTGTATAGCGGTCACATTGAGACACGCCCCACACCGTGGAACAGTGTATAGCGGTCACATTGAGACACGCCCCACACCGTGGAACAGTGTATAGCGGTCACATTGAGACACGCCCCACACCGTGGAACAGTGTATAGCGGACACATTGAGACACGCCCCACACCGTGGAACAGTGTATAGCGGTCACATTGAGACACGCCCCACACCGTGGAACAGTGTATAGCGGTCACATTGAGACACGCCCCACACCCACCGTGGAACAGTGTATAGCAGACACATTGAGACACGCCCCACACCGTGGAACAGTGTATAGCGGTCACATTGAGACACGCCCCACACCGTGGAACAGTGTATAGCGGTCACATTGAGACACGCCCCACACCGTGGAACAGTGTATAGCGGTCACATTGAGACACGCCCCACACCGTGGAACAGTGTATAGCGGTCACATTGAGACACGCCCCACACCGTGGAACAGTGTATAGCAGACACATTGAGACATGCCCCACACTGTGGAACAGTGTATAGCGGTCACATTGAGACACGCCCCACACCGTGGAACAGTGTATAGCGGTCACATTGAGACACGCCCCACACCGTGGAACAGTGTATAGCGGTCACATTGAGACACGCCCCACACCGTGGAACAGTGTATAGCGGTCACATTGAGACACGCCCCACACCGTGGAACAGTGTATAGCGGTCACATTGAGACACGCCCCACACCGTGGAACAGTGTATAGCGGTCACATTGAGACACGCCCCACACATGGAACAGTGTATAGCGGTCACATTGAGACACGCCCCACACATGGAACAGTGTATAGCGGTCACATTGATACACGCCCCACACCGTGGAACAGTGTATAGCGGTCACATTGAGACACGCCCCACACCGTGGAACAGTGTATAGCAGTCACATTGAGACACGCCCCACACATGGAACAGTGTATAGCGGTCACATTGAGACACGCCCCACACATGGAACAGTGTATAGCGGTCACATTGATACACGCCCCACACCGTGGAACAGTGTATAGCAGTCACATTGAGACACGCCCCACACATGGAACAGTGTATAGCGGTCACATTGAGACACGCCCCACACATGGAACAGTGTATAGCGGTCACATTGATACACGCCCCACACCGTGGAACAGTGTATAACGGACACATTGAGACACGCCCCACACCGTGGAACAGCACGAGGACAGGTACCCTTCTCAAGCAGGCAGAGCTTACAGATGGGTGAACAATTAAATGAAAGATTGTTGTCACCCATGTGTACACACAGACACAAATAATATAATATAACATTTAATATAACATATAAATCACTTTTGTTGGACTGAAAACATTTCCAGCTTCTTGTTTCTAGCTAACTAGCGTTTGCAGGTCAACTAACTGCTTCGCAGTGGTGTAATTTAACCCTACGGACTGCTAAAGTTACTGAAGTTGCCTATAGCCTACACATTCGAGCTACGTGTAAACTTAGGCTACTACTTCACTACATTCTCTTTCCTCCAATCTATAATTCATACCTTTCAGATGGATAAATGGTAAGTTCCGTCTTTTTCATTTGTAGATGCCAACATGTCTGCCTTGTGGTCGACATGAAGAGGAGGAGGAACGCGTCTCTGAGGGTTCGGAGGAAACCGGACTGGAGGAGTTTTTCTACCCATCAGGGCTGCAAACTTGTCACCTTTCGGCGAAATTCGCCGTTTTGAAACCAAAATAGATTGTTTGTGTGGTTCGTGTAGATCTGCAATAAAAATATTTGGGGGGGGGGGGGGGGTCATCTGCGACTGCGAGTTTGGGTCATCTGCGACTGCGAGTTTGGGTCTTGAGATGGATTGAGATTAATGACAGCTCCCGGGCGCAGATGACACTCCTCCCGGGAGCTGTCATCTCAATCCAATGACACAATCATGACAGCTAGCGCGCGAGCTGAGCTGTGCGCGCGAGTCTTCCTGTCGGCTTTCTAGGAACTCCGCTTCTCGGACTTCACTGCGCCGGAGTCGATAGCCGTAAAACCTACAGGAAGCTACCTACGAGCCTACATTCCTGTCGCAGAACGTGGAACACGCTCTCAAGGTAAGCTATCTGTTATTTCAGTTATTATGAGTTAGTTAAGGTTAGCTGCTGATGTGTTTTTTAGCTTACCAAGGGAGCTAGCGAAGCTATTGTTAGCCAAGGGCTTATTGACTACACCTGTAGCTACCAGATGTGAACATATTTTCTTTCGTTCTTTTTTAAATAAAAATAAAAAAAATCCATCTTGAAATAACATCATATAATATATCAAAAATGTATATATTATATATGTACATAATATAAGATATTTTCGCGCCATAGGTAAAGTAAAATATTTTCTTTTGTTCTTTTTAAATAAAAAAATAAATGTTCCATCTTCAAATAACATAATATAATATCAAAAATGTGTCACTTCAGGGTGATGGAGACCGCCAAGGACTCAGAATTATTTGTCTTTAAATGTCCTTTTATTCCTTTGCTGTTTTATAATATAGCTTTTTATTGCCATTGTGTATGAAATGTGCTCTACAAATCAGAGGTGGATTAGAAGTACTCCTTTCTCAAATGTTTTCTAAATGTTCAACGGGGAATTGCTGCTAACAAATTGTTTCTATTTTCCTTTTAGAAATCATCTCGATGAAAAAGGAAGGTGTGCCGCAAGAAGTGTCAGAGTCACTGTCTTCTGCCTTTCTCTTTACTTTTACCTTTACAGAATAGTAAAACTGTCTTTACCCTTGAAATGAGAAGTACGTGTGAGGAAGTGAATGTTACCGAGACATTTAGACCCAGACAGGGGAATGATTATTGTGTTGCTGCACGCTGTGAAGCACAGTAGCATCGCTCACATTCAGTCCCAATCCAACATGTGCAAGGCCTGCTTTTCTATTATTTCATGAAGCAACGATTCAACAAGTATGATTGTCACGTTAATGCTGATTCCTCTCAGAGAGGACATGGCACTCTTTCAAAGTAGAGCACAAGCAGTAAAGTGTGCTGCTGATGTTCTCTGTAAAATTGGCTAAATTAGACAATTATAGTGTTGAAAAAAGGCTACCGCTAACTGAGTTTACACCGTCCACTGATGTGTGTTAATGATATTTTCTGCAACACATTGAATTATTCCTCCTGACACACTCATTGCAAGACCACTTTGTCTTCTCACTCTTAATATTGTTGTGTTTCAGTGCAGAGGTTTAAAATGCTCCCCTTTCTTAAATGAAAAAGTGAATTCTTGGCAGAAAGAAGAATTTCCCTTTCTGTTTGTGGCGCTAAAAAAGTTAGATAGTGGTACGGCTCTACAAAATAAATGCATTGTTATATTACAAATGGAAATTCTGTGTTTTTCTTCTTATTACCACTGCTTGTTGTTCTGATTGCTAAAATTGCCTGTAAATCCACATTTTAAAGCTGATCATTAAAAAAACTCTTCCGGGGGAGCTGACCCCCGGGCCCCCTAGGGGGTTCCAACCTTGTCACCTTTTTGATCCATGATGAGTTTGCACCCCTGACCCATTCATCCGCTGCTACATTTGACAAGAACGCACACGAAGGCAAAGTGGTCCTCTATGCAAGCCGTCAGTCATCTCCATCTACCCCAAAGACCGACGGATTAAGCTCATCCGCTTCACGTGTTTTGCTCCACCTTCGGACATCATAATCCCGTCAAAAGACGCTGTCGTCCGCAGCGCATCGCAAACTACAGTCGGCAGAATGACCTGCATTATAAGGCCACGTGTTGTATTTTGTTCTCAAAATTATTTAACAGAAAGAAAAACTAATATTGGGAAGATCAATCTTAATCCATGTCAGTTTAATAGTATTTGTTTTAATCCGGAGCCAATTCATGTAATAGACGACATTGAGACGTTTATCTCAGGATAGTCCCAACTGAATAGCTGGATTACTCCTCTTTTTCCTGACCAAAAGCGTTTCATAAGCAGTCAGCGCCCCCTAGCGGCCGCATTGGGATATGCAAATACAGACTTCATCTCTTTATATATTATTTATACTTTATATATATCTATATATGTATTGCAGGTCTACAGTCTATGGTTAGTAACCGACAGAGACAGACACAGTGAACAGAGACCCCACCAGTTTTATATGAGGCTATTATCATTTATTATTTGTATTCCAATCCATGTATAAATTATCTATCTAGCTCTAAAACCAAGCATTTAATGACTCAGTAATTACAAGGCTATCAAACTATAAAAGGGTTTGATTGAATACATTTATAAAACAGGCTGTGATTAATCACGACTCAGAGTGAGAAATACTTAATGTACTTGTGTTGATGTGTGTGATGTGTGGGGTTAAATATTACATATATGTGAGGTTGTGAATATAATATAAATGCATGACAAACTGGTTAGAGGACATTTTAGGTGATCCTAAATGAAACAGTTAATATAAGAAACATCTCTTCTTGGCTTGGAAAGAAAGAACATATACACAACAAGTCATTTAAACGTATTATGATATGGATGAGATACAAGAGAAAGACTAATTAATGTTAAAATCTTATCCATTATGGTAGCTGTGATTGTTGTAAAGCTGGAATCTGGTAGCGTGAAATATACAAAAATGAATGAACTCTGTCCACCACTCTCTGACTGAGAGTGACTGTTAGGTCAGGTTATGTCCTGTTAAAAGATATGTTTATTGTTATGTTTATTAATATTACAAGTGGCCTTTTGTGTTCAGGGACCTCTCGTAGCCGTTGGCCCCGTTAGCCCTGTTAGCCCTGTTAGCTCTGCTGTGGATCATACAGACCTGGACATGCCCATTAAAAAACAACCTATTTTCCCAATGCCATGTTTAAAAATTAATAAAAGAAACAACATGAGCAAACACACTTAATATTACTTACTGTTGAATTAGTTTTCCCCCAATTGCATTATTGAACGTTCCTTGTTCAGTTAGCTCACGGCTAAAGGCTACAGCATTACCAGGCCTTACTGAATGTCTAATGCCTTCTTCAGAACATTTTCTGCATCAACAGCTAAGCTGTCAAGAACATAACTCAAAAACATGGAAATAGCATCGAAAGAAAGTACAGCCGCTACTGAGAGTCCAACAACAGGAAACCATCTGAGACCTTCCTCTGCTGCAAAACTTAACGCAGTAAGGCACATAGAACGCAGCATTAATAAAACAAGGTATTTCGTTATATCCTTTCCAGAACAAATATTTTTCAAGACTGCAATTACATCATCTAAAGGCTTATTTGTGTCACTGGAAAGCTTTTTCAGTGACTTTTTATCAAGACCTAGATCAGCAACAATGGAAACCCCTGGGACAGGTACAGCTGCTATAGCTCCAGATGTTAAGGCATTGGACTTAATTTGTGAACGGAAAACCTCTTTCTTTTTCATAATGTTGCTTGTGCAGATGTTGGGAACGGCCCAGGTCAGAACATGACTCTTGTGTGATGGAAGGTCTCTCTCCATGGTCTCATGGAGGGTAGGGAAGTCGTACAAATGAAGATCATTATGGGAGACCAGGAAGACCTGAGGAGACGTCACACCTTGTTTTTCAAGTCCTGTTGGAAAGGGAATACAGAAGGAACTTAATGTGGTCAGAAAGGAGTGTGGGAATACATGTTAAACTGTACGTACTGGACTGTATAAGACTACGCATTGCCAATCTAATTAGCTTTTCTCTTCTATTAAATGATTTTAAAAACATCATTGAGTGCTATTTCTATTATATAATTTTTAAACATATACAACATGTTTTATTCTGAAACATTAGTGTAAAACTATTAATTATTAATTAGTGCTCCTTTTAAATAATTGAAATCTTTCATATTTACAGTACAAACAAAAAGCAAACCTCGAATGGAATTTTCCCTAATTTCCTGGAGTGTATTTTCTTGGTTGTACTCCCTCTGGGACTGTTTCGCAGCACGTAGATCGTTGTCAATCTTAGCGCGGACAAAGTAGAATCTCTTGCCCATTTTCTTGATCTCCTGAGCCAGCTTGGCATCATTCTCTCTGAAGCGTCGAAATGATATGATGATGAAAAAATCAAACTTTTCAAACTCTACTTGCTTCAGGTACTGATCAGCTGGGAAATTGAAGTTTCCGATTCCTGGGAGATCCCATAATGTAACATTTGGGTATTGTGGATGTGGGTAAGGCTCAGGCTTCATGGTAGTTTGCACAACACCAGTAGGGGCCGCTCTCTCATCTTCCTTGTCTATTCCCCTGAAGGCATTAACAAAAGAGGACTTTCCAGCTCCACTCTCACCTGTGACAGCAATTTTCAGTGGAATACTATTTAGATCTTTCAAATACTTTTGGGTTATTGATGCAGCTAATTGTATGTCTTTGTTCTTCAGGGCCCTGTTAATATCTTCAATACATTTGGATTCCATCCTGAAGAATAAGAAAACAAATTATTGATAGCCCATTTAACGTCAGTGTTGTTGTTTTTATCTGGGTTACATTTCATTTATGTCCAAAACCGTCTTATAAAACATCATTGTTACTGCAAGAAGCTTGCACAGTGTAGTACGCTAGCTGGGAAAGCTAGCTAGAAATGGGTCTGGATGAATACATGTAAATAAATGTGTAAATAGGTCGTACTTATTGATTTGGACACCAGAGGGTCAGATAGATATAAGACTCATTTCCACCACTACTCACTTTAGTTTGGTTTGTTTTGTTGAAGTGGATTCAACTGCAGGAGCCACTGTGTTCCCCATCGCTAGTTTAACTTTTAAGTAGGAGGGAAAAATAGTTAGGAGCAATCTAGCTTTAGAAGTTTAAATGTAAATGATCATACACAAAATACAGTGGATTACAGTTAAAAACAACATGCTTGCTACATGTAACTTGCTACTAAACACCACTGGGGTTAAGTAAGAAACAACTAGACAACCGGTCGTTGTTCATTTCTTGAATAATTCAAATTCTTGACAAATACATTCTTGACTAGTATGTACTTACATTCAGTTGCTACGATATTGATGCGTTGGAAGTCCGTATGGGTATGCGTCTCTTAAATGACTCGATGTCAAAGTGAAAGTAAAGATCTACAGCCCGCTGTAAGAGCAGGCAGCGATTAATGGGAGTTTCCTCTGAGATTTATTTATATATTAAACACGTGGTTTCACAGAAACCACTGCTGGAGAAAAGGAAATGCTGTGTAAAACAGTGTAGTAGGCTAGCTGCACTGACACAGTAAAACAAACACTCAACTACACTCAAAGGGAATCAGTTTGAATTATATATCTATTTACTACAGAAATGGGCCTGGATGAATACATGTACATAAATGTGTAAATAGGTCGTACTTATTGATTTGGACATAAGTAGCAGTTTCAATACTGTGAAAAGGGCTATTTTAATCAAGAGAGAGTTGTGTCATTTCTGCAGGCCTCTTATAATGGATATGCAAATCATCTATGGCACAGAACAAAGCATAACTTAAAAAGTGAAAAAGTTGTTGAGTTAAGTCTAACCTCTCACCCTCCTATTGGAATATTCTAGAAGAATATACGCAGTATTCCTTCAGTAGAAGGTAGCTGTAGCAGACACAGACACACACACACACACACACACACACACACACACACACACACACACACACACACACACACACACACACACACACACACACACACACAGCCTGACAACTCCCTCTTCCTCCTGAGCCACTGACGCCTCGATCATGTCGACTTTGTGACAATGACTTAGGTTGTTCATTTGTCGGAAGGTTTCAAAAGTCAAAAGTCAATAGAGACTCATAGGCGTACATCATGTATAGCTTTGATGTGTTATGTATTCATACATCATGAATTTGGAGGTCGCTACAGAAGAGCCTCATTGTAAGCTTGTGTGCTGAGGCTGAAGATGGTGGGTTCATGCCTGACTGGGAACTCTATTGGTGGCAGGCTATAATTCCCTAGAATCATACTGTAGGTACTCATTAAGAGTTACAAGGGAAAAGTGGATTCTCCTAAGTGTAGTGGCCAGCAAGGTTCAACTTCTTATAAGTTACTTTCATAATAATAGGCCTTCTGATGAGTTTTTAACTCAGCCGTTTCTTACGTAAGACACTAAAAGACACATTATACTTGTTTAGCCGTCCGGCGGATTTATTGAGTTGGCTCACATGAACTTGCCCATGAACAGACACAGATCTACAGCCCGCTATAAGTACAGGTAGCGATTAATGGGAGTTTCCTCTGAGATATTTTTATATATTAAACACGTGGTTTCACAGAAACCACTGCTGGAGGAAAGGAAATGCTGGTACAGCAGCAAGTGGCATAGGCCACTAACAATAAACTACCAACAATATACTATATAATATAGCATTTAATACATACATGTAAACATTGTCAACAGTTGAGGTAAAAAAATAAATTATTAAGAAAACTATTGATAACCCATTAAACATCAGCGTTTTCATCTGGGAGTTACATTTTATTGATGTTGAAAACCGTCTTATTAAAACATTATTGTTACTGCAAGAAGCTTGCACAGTGTAGTTAGCTAGCTGCACTGACACAGTAAAACAAACACTCAACTACACTCAACTACACTCAAAGGGAATCAGTTTGAATTATAGATCTATTTACTACAGAAATGGGCCTGGATGAATACATGTACATAAATGTGTAAATAGGTCGTACTTATTGATTTGGACATAAGTAGCAGCGCCCAGGATCCTGGACTTGAAATGCCCCAGTCTCCGTCACAAGAGGGTCAGACAGATATAAGACTGATTTCAACCACTACTCACTTTAGTTTGGTTCCTTTGGTTGAACTGGATTCAACTGCAGTGAAGTTCAAGGAGCTCTAAGGTGAGTTGTTCAACCTGGAAAAATAAACTAAACATAAATCTCTTCGGGGAACACCTTACCAAAAGACTTGCATATCTTACGACCATAGAACTACAGCCAGAACTATAGTTATATTATTAATATACTAATTCAACAGCATTTTTGAATACTTAAGGATTGGTAAGGATCAAGGTCAATACAGGATCCACTTCCAAGGGTGTGGGTTAAGCAGTGGTGGGTAGAGTACTGAAAATATATAGTTAAGTAAAAGTACTCCCATAAAATAATACTCTAATTAAAGAGAAAATTACCATTTCAGAAAACGATTTGAATTCAAATAAAATGTACTAAATCAAAATATATTTTTACATGTGTAAAATAATGAAAAAGCTGGATTTGTTGATACTATTTGATTGTACTATTTCTACTATTCTACTATTGGATTCTTCTTCTTCTTTTTTAATGAAGTATAGCAATCTCCCTCTCTCTACATCTCTTCAGATTCAGATTCAGATGACTTTATTTATCCCGAGGGAAATTAAGGTGCAACAGTTGACACAGGGGGAATACCTAAAAGCTAAAAACTAAATAACAACAAACTACCTAAACAAAACTAGTATAAACAAAATATAACTAAATTAACTCTAAATGAAATCTAAATGTATTGATAGATGAATTCCACAATTGACAGTATTATTACAGTAATTCCTCTCTCTAGAGATGTTTTGTGATAGACTGGTCCACTAGAAGATCTGTTAAGATTGAACACGTTACAATCTAAGAGGCCAGACATCATCAGAAAAAACATTCTGTGTTTTATAAGAACCCTTTGAAATGTTTGTCACATTAACAAACAGGGGAGAAAACATAACATTCAGCCAAAGTGTACTAGGTTCGATTCCCCATGGCCACAACCTCCAAGCGTCCTCAAGCCACATGCCTAACCCAACCCCTACACGCTCCTCCATGCCATAAATCCAAATTCTCAGTTAAGTTGCTTTACACAATATAGTAAAAAGTACTTCTCGTAGAGCTCTACACTGGTCTCAGTGAACCCACAGGTCCCTGTAGATGTCCACACTATGCCTCATCCTGGCCAAAAAACACCCAGGGTCTGACCCGGGCCGCACTGCTACTGTTCCCCTCCAGGCGGGGACGTGGAGGCCAGGGACTAAGGCCAACCTGCTGCGGGCCCGTCCCCAGGAGCTGGTGGCGCGGTCCCAGGAGCCCAAGTCTTTGTGGAGACGCCTCTGCGACCTCCTGGCCTGCTGCCCCTTCACCTTCAACCTGAGCAACAAGGTGAACCCGGTGGACATCGGCGTCCTGATGATCACAGACTTCAAACAGACGATCATACCACCCAATCTGGTATCTCAAGTTCAGTTTCACGTGTGCAGAATTCCTCTGGTAGAGTTTGCCCTTCTGTTTTACAGTTAATCTGTTCCCATAGCTTTGAACAACTACCCCAGGCTCTTCAGCAAACCTTGTGGATAGTTCGATGACATTGGCTAGTCCCATCTAAATGTGCAGCAAAGAGGAGGATAGGGCAATAGCACAAAGCATCAGCAACAAGATTTACATGGCAGTTAGTTGACAGCTGTTTAGCTTGCCGTGGAGTGTGTGTGTGGTTAGTGGCTGGTTGAAGCAGCCTCACCTGGCCAGAGCCAGACTCTGGGGCCGGGTGTGGCTGCACACCAGAACAAACCAGCCATCGCCACACACACACACACACACACACACACACACACACACACACACACACACAATCTGACAACTCCCTCTTCCTCCTGACGCCTCGATGTCGACTTTGTGACAATGACTTTGTTGTTCATTTGTCGGAAGGTTTCAAAACTCAAAAGTCAATAGAGACTCATAGGCGTACATCATGTATAGCTTTGATGTGTTATGTATTCATACATCATGAATTTGGAGGTCGCTACAGAAGAGCCTCATTGGTAAGCTTGTGTGCTGAGGCTGAAGATGGTGGGTTCATGCCTGACTGGGAACTCTATTGGTGGCAGGCTATAATTCCCTAGAATCATACTGTAGGTATTCATTAAGAGTTACAAGGGAAAAGTGGATTCTCCTAAGTGTAGTGGCCAGCAAGGTTCAACTTCTTATAAGTTACTTGCATAATAATAGGCCTTCTGATGAGTTTTTAACTCAGCCGTTTCTTACGTACGACACTAAAAGACACGTTATACCTGTTTAGCCGTCCGGCGGATTTATTGAGTTGGCTCACATGAACTTGCCCATGAAAAGACACAGTCACACACACTGAGGAGCGCAAGCCTCACACACTCTTGGTGAAGAGTGCATTTATTTATTTATTTTTCAACTTTATTCTACTTTTATTCAATTTTTATCAATTTTTATCTTATTTTTATAACTGCTGTCTGTCGTCGGGTTTTGCACATAAGATTTTCACACCACTGCTTATACTTGTGTAAACTGTGAAGTGACAATAAACTTGACTAGACGTGAAAACAGGAGACGCAGAGTACGTGCTCTGCATAGTGACGTCACCTTCTCATATTAACATATTACCGTAAGTCAAGTCAAGTCAAGTTTATTGTCACTTCTCAGTTTACACAAGTATAAAGTAGTGAGTGAAAATCTTATGTGCAATACCCGACGACAGACAGCAGTTATAAAAATAAGATATAAAATAGAATAAAAACAGAATAGAATAAAAGAAGTAAAAAAAATAAAAAAACTGTATAAAGTGAAATATATAAAATAAAAAATGCAATGCAATTTCTAAAATGCAATATATCGGCACAGAAAAAGAGCAATATGTATATATAAATCAATGTAATAAAATATACATTGTTATATGCTATACGCCCTTGTTCAGCAGCCTGATGGCCTGACTGTGGAAGCTATCTCTGAGTCTATTTGTACGGCACTTGATACTGCGGTATCGCCTGCCTGACGGTAAAAGTGAATACAGTTCGTGGCTGGGGTGGGCATTGTCTTTTATGATGCGTTTGGCCTTGGCCAGGCACCGCTGGTTGTATATATCCAGGAGGGAGGGGAGCTCACCTCCAACAATATACTGGGCCGTCCGCACCACCCTTTGAAGCGTTCTGCGCTCGAGTGTGGTGCAGTTCCCATACCAGGCGGTGATACACCCTGTAAGAACACTCTCGATGGTGCCGGTATAGAATGTTCTCAGGATGCGGGGGCCCATGCTGAATTTCCTCAGGAAATACAGGCGTTGTTGGGCCTTTTCACCACGTGTGTGGTGTGCGTGGACCATGTGAGGTCCTCGGAGATGTGCACTCAGAGGAACTTGAAGCTGCTGACCCTCTCTACTGCAACACCGTCGATGGAGATAGGGCTGTGCTCTCCTCTCTGCTTCCTGTAGTCCACGATCAGCTCCTTCGTCTTCTTTACGTTGAGGGAGAGGCTGTTCTCCTGGCACCACTGCTCCAGCGATCCAACCTCCTCCCTGTAGGCTGTCTCGTCGTCGCCGGCGATCAGGCCCATCACTGTTGTGTCGTCAGCAAACTTGATGATAACATTGGAGCTGTGCATAGCCATGCAGTCGTGGGTGTAGAGGGACCAGAGGAGAGGGCCCAGCACGCATCCCTGGGGGGCTCCCGTGTTGAGGGTCAGTGGCTCTGAGGACGAGGACGTGTACTTGTTGATGTTATTGTCCGAGGCAAAACAATCCTGCAGCATAGAGTCTGCTTGGTCCGACCAGCATTGGACCTCCCTCACAGCGATTGGTTGCTGCTTCAGTCTCTGCCTATAGGCGGGGAGTAGCTGGATAGAGCGGTGGTCTGATTTGCCGAACGGTGGGCGGAGGAGGGCCTTGTAGCCATCACGGAAGGGAGTGTAGCAGTGGTCGAGGATCCGCTCACCCCTTGTGTTGCTTGTTATGTGTTGGTAGAACTTCGGGAGAACCTTCTTCAGGTTTGCCTTGTTGAAGTCCCCCGCCACGATGAGAGCAGCCTCAGGGTGTGCCGACTCCTGTTAGCCCCATACAATTCCTTCAGCACTGTGTCCGTGTTGGTTTGTGGGGGAATGTAAACAGCGGTCACGGTTACCGCTGTAAACTCCTGAGGTCACCAGAATGGATGGCACATAAGCATCAGGTACTCCAGGTTCGGGGAACAGAAAGACTTGAGGGGATGTACATGACTTTGGTTGCACCAAGATATGTTTATCATGAGACATACCCCCCCTCCGCGATCTTTACCGGAGAGAGCCTTTGTTCTGTCCGCCCGGTGGACAGAAAATCCCGTCGGCTCGATAGCTGCGTCGGTAACCTCCTCCGCCATTTATGTCTCCGTAAGGCAGATGATGTGTCGACCTAGCCACGGGACGTAGCGTAACATCATCGTGAAGATCGCCCATTTCCATGGTAACCATGATCTAGCAGACGGAGACGCTGGCTCCTTTCTGCCTTTTATAGTTTTATAGTTTTATAGTTTTATAGTTTTATAGCTCAGTAGCCCAGTAGCTCAGTGGCTCAGTAGCCAGTAGCCTAGTACCTCAACGTGTAGCAGGGGCTAGCTCCACGTACTTCCTTAATGGGAGCCGCGGCGGGACCTGAGCCCAGGCCGGACGGCGTTGATGGAGTCGGGAGTGGAGGGGGCTTTCTTCCTGAGGACGGGGGGGGATCGTTGCGCGGAGTTGCAGGCCGGGGTGTTGCGGCCCCGGGATCGGCACCGGTGGAGCGGCGGGGATCTGGCGGCGGCCTGCCTGGAGGCGCGGGATCTGAGTACGGGGTCGCGAACCGGGGCGAAGAACCCCCGGGGCCGGAACGAACGCCGATAGAGCAGCGGAGACCTGAAGCGAATATCCACGGAGAAGACGGGACACTACCAAACTTGGATAAACTATACGCAAAAAGAGGACTACACTTTTTCCATGTAAATATCAGAAGCCTCCTCCCCAAAATAGACGAACTTCGGCTACTATTTAGTAGTTGCAAGGTAGGAGTAATATGCTTCAGTGAAACTTGGCTTGACAGTTCAATAAGCGACTCCGAAATTGAGATTGAGAACTATATAATTGTAAGGAAAGATCGAAACCGAAACGGAGGAGGTGTGTGTGCTTTTATTAGGTCTGACATTGGTTTTAATATTAAATCCGATCTTGAACACGACGTGGTAGAAGCGCTGTGGCTTGATATTCTGTTACCCAAGAGCAAACCAATTATTTTTGGAGTCTGTTACAGGCCACCAGATCAGGGCAATTTTTATGATGATCTAGAGGAGATATGTTCCAAGTGCACGGATTTTGAGAAATCGGAAGTTGTTGTCATGGGAGATTTCAACACGGATTTACTTAAAAAGAGTTCTGGATTAAAGTCCCTTCTGAACTGCAAAGAGGTTGAAAAAGCATGGGTTGGTTTTAAAACAACATTTCTTAAAGTGGTTGACAGAGTCAAGTCAAGTCAAGTCAAGTTTATTGTCACTTCACAGTTTACAGTTTAGTATAAAGCAGTGATGTGAAATTCTTGTGTGCAATACCCGACGACAGACAGCAGTTATAAAATAAGATCAAATAAAAATAGATAAAAATAGAATAAAAAATAGAATAAAAAATAGAATAAAGAATATAAAATAAAAATAAAAAATGCAATTTATAAAATGCAAAAATCAGCACAGAAAAGAGCAATATATATATATAAATCAATGTAATAAAATATACATTGTTATATGTTATACGCCCTTGTTCAGCAGCCTGATGGCCTGACTGTGGAAGCTATCTCTAAGCCTATTTGTACGACACTTGATACTGCGGTATCGCCTGCCTGACGGTAATAGTGAGTAAAGTTCGTGGCTGGGGTGGGCAATGTCTTTTATAATTCTTTTGGCCTTGGCCACGCACCGCTGGTTGTAAATGTCCAGGAGGGAGGGGAGCTCACCTCCAACGATATACTGGGCCGTCCGCACCACCCTTTGAAGCGCTCTGCGCTCGAGTGCCGTGCAGTTCCCGTACCAGGCGGTGATACACCCTGTCAGAACACTCTCGATGGTGCCGTTGTAGAATGTTCTCAGTTGCTGAATTTCTTCAGACGCCTGAGAAAATACAGGCGTTGTTGGGCCCTTTTCACCACGTGTGTGGTGTGCGTGGACCATGTGAGGTCCTCGGAGATGTGCACGCCGAGGAACTTGAAGCTGCTGACCCTCTCTACTGCAACGCCGTCGATGGAGATAGGGCTGTGCTCTCCCCTCTGCCTCCTGAAGTCCACGATCAGCTCCTTGGTCTTCTTGACGTTGAGGGCGAGGCTGTTCTCCTGGCACCACTGCTCCAGCGATCCGACCTCCTCCCTGTAGGCTGTCTCGTCGTCGCCGGCGATCAGGCCCATCACTGTCGTGTCGTCAGCAAACTTGACGATGACGTTGGAGCTGTGCATAGCCATGCAGTCGTGGGTGTAGAGGGAGTAGAGGAGAGGGCTCAGCACGCATCCCTGGGGGGCTCCCGTGTTGAGGGTCAGTGGCTCTGATGTGGTGCTGCCCATCCTCACCACCTGGCGGCGGTCCGACAGGAGGTTCAGTATCCAGCTGCACATGGATGGGGGTACGCCTAGACCTCTCAGCTTGGTGTCGAGCTTGGCAGGAACTATTGTGTTGAATGCTGAGCTGTAGTCCACAAACAGCATTCGCACATAACAGTTCTTCCCCTCCAGGTGGGAAAGGGCAGTGTGGAGGGCCATGGCAATTGCGTCGTCCGTGGATCTGTTTTGACGATATGCAAATTGCCATGGGTCCAGCGTGGTAGGTAAGTAGGTAAGAGTAGCACCCAGGAAGATGGTCAGGATAACGCAGAGGACACAGCCCTGGATCAATGATGACATTTTAAAAGCTATTAAAATAAGGAACAATTATTTTAAACAATTTAAGAAGTCCAGGACAGACCAGGCTTTTCTAGATTTCAAGAAACACAAAAACGATGTAAATAGTTTGATTAAAGGGGCAAAGAAGGGCTTTTTCAATGAAAAAATAACAGAGTATAGGAACAACTCAAGGAAACTCTGGAGGACACTTAAAGAGGTAGGATACAGTAAGAAATGAAAGACTAAATCGGGCAATATCAGTTTAGAATTTGGAGACAAAATTTCAGCAGACAAATCAGAGGTGGCAGACCGTCTGAATAGCTATTTTACTTCCATTGCAAAAACTCTATCTGAAAAGATACCAGTTAAACCCGGCAACAACATAGAGAGTGAAGTCCAGAAATTCTACCTAGAGCAGGGGGTTAAAGCAGATGCTTTTTCCTTTAGGAAAGTGACTGAGATGGAGGTCCAGGAAAAGCTTAAACATCTTGACACCTCAAGGGCTACTGGATTAGATAACATCCCTGGTCAATTTTTGCAGGATGCTGCAGGAATCATTGCCCCTTGTGTCGCTCACATTGCTAACCTAGCCATAGATACAGGAACATTTCCAAGCAAAATGAAATCGGCGAGAGTTATTCCTCTCCACAAAAAGGGAAACAAATTGGATCCGGGTAACTACAGACCTATTTCTATCCTGGGCGTCCTTTCAAAAACCATTGAGAGGCTTGTATATGAGCAAATAGACATGTATTTCTCCACTAATAACCTAATGTACAAATACCAATCTGGTTTCAGGAGGTCCCACTCCACAGACACCTGCTTGCTGTTCCTCACAGATTACATCCGGAAAGAGGTAGATGAGGGAAAGTTCTGTGGAATGGTAATGTTAGACCTCCAGAAGGCATTTGATTCAGTGGATCACAACATCCTGTTAATGAAGCTTAGGGCTCTAGGCTTTAATGAGGCAGCTCTGAAATGATTGGTTCCTACCTAACAGGGAGACAACAGGTGGTAGATATAAATGGAGTACTCTCCAGTCCTCGGACAGTAGAGTGCGGGGTCCCGCAAGGGAGTGTATTGGGTCCGCTCCTATTTCTCCTGTATATTAATGACCTGAAAGCAGCTTGCTCATGTGACCTTTTTTTATATGCGGATGACTCCGCCTTACTTGTGTCTCATAAAGACAAACAAGTGGTTGAGCAGATATTGAGTGCAGAACTGGAGAAGGTTAGTGACTGGCTAGGCTACAACAAGCTGTCCCTCCATGTGGGGAAGACTGAGTCTATCCTATTCGGGTCAAAGGTCAGGCTCAGAAAATCGCCAGGTTTTAACATTAGAATAGGAGATACTGTTCTCACCGACAAAACATCTGTGAAATATCTTGGTTGCGTCCTGGAAAACAGCTTATCAGGGGAAAGCAGGGCTCAACAAGTACTTACAAAGATCAATAACAGGACTAGATACCTAGCCAGAATCTCTCATTTTTTAGATCAGTCAGCGATGAGCACTCATACAGTGTCACTATGACTATGCGTGTGGCTCCTGGTACAACAGCGCCCCCAAAAGTCAGAAAATAAAACTACAGACATCACAAAACAAGCTAATCAGGGTAATACTAAGGCTACCTGCCCGAACCCACCTTGACGCATCACACTTTGTGAACATGAGATGGCTAAAGGTGGAAGACAGAGTCAACCAAATAGGGATGTGCCTAGTTCACAGAATCGTGCACGGGGTAGTGCCAGTGTACTTCAACAAGTACTTCAACCGAATCAGGGACACCCATGCATACCCAACTAGGCGTAGCTCAACTGACTTTGTGCCAGTCAGATTCAGGAGTTGTATGGGGAAGGAGTCATTTTTGTATTCTGCAGCTGTCTTTTGGAACAATCTGCCCAGTGACCTGAAAATCGTAGTCAATGCTGTTAGATTCAAGTCCAGCCTGAAGACATGGCTCAAAAGGGACTATAATTAACCTAGACACTCAGCAAAAAGGCACCCTTGCATGTTTATGCGTCTGTCAGTGGCGGTCTCATAAAGCTGCATTAAGACTTTTCCTTATTGGCTCAATAGAGAGGAACACACTTAATGTCACATAACGTCCATAATGGGAGGATTTAAGGTGAGATATTTTGACAGGTGAAAGTGCTAATGAGACACATGCCAGAGAAATTAGGTGATTATTGATCGCTGTTTTGTAACTCTTTGTTGCGTTAAGTCTTTTCACGTTAAGCGATGCAAAGAAAGATCAAGTCAAAACTCTCAATTGAAATGCACAACAATGCTTAACAAACCCAAGACAGCCATTAACTAATCAGTCAACAAGTGTGTGGAAACAAAATGCACCAACCAGCTCAACGAGACGCAACACTGCGACAAAACCGGCAAAGACAAATGAGTCTCACTCACCGATGATGTTCACTTAAAGATGAAATCCATTCTCCTGTCCATCTCGATGGATTGATAACCCGGTCATAAAACTGATCACTGCTTTTCAGATCCAAAAGAAGTTGCCTTTCAATAGCGATGGAAGCTAATGCAGTGAGTCGGGATTGTCCTGTTCTGTTCCTCGCATATGTTTTTAGAATATAAAAATGTCCTTTCCGCAGATGCAGTGGTGATAAAACTACAGACATCACAAAACAAGCTAATCAGGGTAATACTAAGGCTACCTGCCCGAACCCACCTTGACCCATCACACTTTGTGAACATGAGATGGCTAAAGGTGGAAGACAGAGTCAACCAAATAGGGATGTGCCTAGTTCACAGAATCGTGCACGGGGTAGTGCCAGTGTACTTCAACAAGTACTTCAACCGAATCAGGGACACCCATGCATACCCAACTAGGCGTAGCTCAACTGACTTTGTGCCAGTCAGATTCAGGAGTTGTATGGGGAAGGAGTCATTTTTGTATTCTGCAGCTGTCTTTTGGAACAATCTGCCCAGTGACCTGAAAATCGTAGTCAATGCTGTTAGATTCAAGTCCAGCCTGAAGACATGGCTCAAAAGGGACTATAATTAACCTAGACACTCAGCAAAAAGGCACCCTTGCATGTTTATGCGTCTGTTATGTATATAAATGGTAAATGGTATATGTGATGTGTTGTTGTGATGTCATGTCTGTTTGATGCATGTCTAAGCATCTCATTCCCCCCCGACAAGGACCACAATGGAAATGAGCTCTGAGCGTTCTTGTGTGCATCCTTGGCAGTATCTCCTGACTGGGCTTTCTGTCACATGTTATTTTTTTATATTGTCAAATAAAGTCATTCATTCATTCATTCATTCATTCATTCATGATACAGTTGTCCTTAGTTTCCCGGTGGAATTGAATACGAGCCTGTAGCTCGCTTAACTTATTGTCCAGAGACTGAACATTAGCCAGTAGAATGGTGGGTAGTGGGGGGCGATCGGATCGACATCTCAGCCTGACTAGCACGCTGGCTCGCTTCCCTCGCTTCTTCCTGCGATGCTTGCATGTAATCGTGCCCAAGATGGTCGGAGATAATCCAGCTGTGACTTCGGGCGGGACGTCCGAGTCGAAAGAATGAAAAAACTCGATCTGTCGATCTGATCTCCAGAAGTGTGCAAAAGTTATAAATGAACGTGCTGCTAACTTCCTGAACAAAGATAGTCGCGATAAAACGAATAAATAACAAAAAACAGCGTCGTTGTACGGGAGCTCGCAACATGGCAGCCATCTCGTACGCCGCCATACTCCTCCGCATGGTCGAAGAAGGTAACCGTGGTATACACAGTATAAGTAGTAGGTAAAGTAGGTATGTAAATTCTCTACACCCCCACTTACTCTGCTGTGTTCTCCACATCAAAAAACAACAACACAATAACACTTTTCCCTTATCTATCAGTGGCGGTCTCATAAAGCTGCATTAAGACTTTTCCTTATTGGCTCAATAGAGAGGAACACACTTAATGTCACATAACGTCCATAATGGGAGGATTTAAGGTGAGATATTTTGACAGGTGAAAGTGCTAATGAGACACATGCCAGAGAAATTAGGTGATTATTGATCGCTGTTTTGTAACTCTTTGTTGCGTTAAGTCTTTTCACGTTAAGCGATGCAAAGAAAGATCAAGTCAAAACTCTCAATTGAAATGCACAACAATGCTTAACAAACCCAAGACAGCCATTAACTAATCAGTCAACAAGTGTGTGGAAACAAAATGCACCAACCAGCTCAACGAGACGCAACACTGCGACAAAACCAGCAAAGACAAATGAGTCTCACTCACCGATGATGTTCACTTAAAGATGAAATCCATTCTCCTGTCCATCTCGATGGATTGATAACCCGGTCATAAAACTGATCACTGCTTTTCAGATCCAAAAGAAGTTGCCTTTCAATAGCGATGGAAGCTAATGCAGTGAGTCGGGATTGTCCTGTTCTGTTCCTCGCATATGTTTTTAGAATATAAAAATGTCCTTTCCGCAGATGCAGTGGTGACGGGGATCGTTAAAACATTTTTATAATGTCCATCTTTTCACTGAATGGTCGTCTTGAAAAGGGTAATAACAACAATTCCATCATCATCTTCACCTGTCTACAACATCATCTTCACCTGTTGCCATTTTGGCGTAAAAAACCTACGTAGAAAAAAAACAACGTAGCACTACGCTAGATCGAGCCAGTGAACCTTCTAGCGCACTATGTATGGACCTGTGGGGAAATCTGAAAGAATACGCCCATTGGCTACAAATCACTATATGATTGGTTGATCAAATTGTCAATCCAAACGTACGCTCTCATTCAGTCTAAGGGCCAAAGTCATCGGGAATACTTTGGTTGAAGGATATTCTTCCCAGCAACCTAGAAATATATCTGATTGGTTGCATTGTTTTTCCAACACAAAACCACTCAAATGCGTCGTGCATGGACCGAGAAAGACAAACAAATCAACGTAACACTGTAATATAACAGATAACAACACAGATACCATTCTCATTTAGTCATTTTATTTAAATGTTATTACTTTTTATTAATACAATTAATTCGATTTTTTTTGTTTCATCTGAGAGTTCCAGGGTCTTCTCTGAATACCTTGAAGGCCCTGACGCTTCACCACTGATGCCTATACATCTCTGGAAAATTTCTGTAACTTGAACTTGGTTACAGGTTTTGTTAACACATCTGCAATTATTTGCTCAGTATGTCACGGGGCGCCACGGAACGGGGACTGGGGACTACGGAGGTGAACCCAAATGCATGACTCGATGACACACAAATCAAAATAAAGAGTCTTTACTGAAAAATGCAAAAGCAAAAGACCTACTTACAAAAACCTGACGGTGGCATGACGTGGGAACATGAACAAGTAAGAACTGTAACATGAAACAAGTAGCAAGTCTCAAAACGTGAAACAAGTACCAGTCTAACAAACAATGAAACAGTATATAAGGACTTGAAACAAAAGACGCCGCCTATTTAAACACATGGAACATAACAGGTGGAAACAATGAGGTCCCAGGCAGCCAATCAGATGGCAGGAAAACATGAGGGGGAAGATAACGATAGTTATGTTATCGTAACTCTAGTTCTATGTTTATAGGCGTAGCCGTCTAGGCTTCGCCTTATGGGCTTGTCCCGTGCGCGCATCGCGTGCACTGAAAATTTCAGCAATGTACGTGGGCCCCGCCCACATTCCCCACGGCAACGTGCATAAAAGATTAGATTAGATTAGATTAGATTCAAATGTATTGTCATTGTACAGCACAAGTACAGTACAGCGAAAATAATTTAGCATCTAACCAGAGTGCAAATGTTGCAGTAAAGGCCGTGCCGAGCAGCACTGACCCTCCACGCTGTTTCTTTCAGCAATGGGGGTTCAGCAGGTGGGAAACTAGACGGCTACGCCTATAATCATAGAACTAGAGTTATGATAACATAACTATTGCTCTAGTTCATATAGGCTACGCTGTCTAGGCTTCGCCTTATGGGCTAAGGAGAAGCTGCGAGCAGAGCCCGATCAATGTACCATTGCTGGACCCCGGTCCCGGGGCACACCAGACTCAAGAAGACGTGAAGAAGTGTAACAACACATCCCCAATAACAACCCAACTCTGCCATGAAACACGCAAAGCTGTGAATACAGAGAACAGAGAATAGGGCGAGTCTCAACTATTAGACTCACGCCTGAATTTCTTAATAGAAAAGGGTGGTGCCAAGTAGCAATATGAACCTCCTACGTCCACCCCAATAAGGCGGTAAAGGAATCATAAGCAGCCAACCAGCGGCAAGCACCAAGGCTCCTCCTACGTCCGCACTCAACGAGTGAGGCAGAGGAAGAAAGAGAACCGCATCCATGGGCCTCATCGCCAGCGCTGCAATATATGCAAATTACGTCCGCTTCCTGCCAGAAAGCGACCAATCAAGCGTTTGCTGGTGCACACTAATTATTCAACTAGTGTGACATGCCGCCCGGCGACATAGTCGCGAGTAGGCTATAAGCCGCAAAAGCACATCATATCGCACGTAACATGTCTATCAACGCAACGCGTACAAAAGACACATGCATATCATCAATAAGTACAAATACCCGGTCACTCTTAACCCGACGAGCCGTCGAGACACTGCAGTGTGACAATGAGGAATACGTTTACGCGAGGAGCAACGTTACGCATTGCAGCTCTGAACAAAAAACAGTATTCCTGTCCCTCGCTAAGGAGCAGGGAGCATGGCCCCTGATTCCAACACAGACGCCCACCTCCTGGAGCATGGTCTACCCCAGGCCTAAACATGTCTCCATTTCAGCGTGCTGTCCAAACAACAAATCGTGAGGATTGAATCCTCTTTATTGGTCACATACATGAAGACATACAGTGAAACGTGTTCTCTGCATTTAACCCATCCTAGTATTAGGAGCAGTGGGCAGCTATTCATACAGCGCCCGGGGAGCAGTTAGGGTTAGGGTCTTCCTCAAGGACACCTCGACAGTTTTTGCTCGGAGGAGCTGGGGATCGAACCAGCAACCTTCCGGTTGTGAGGCGACCGCTCTACATCCTGAGCTAGACTGCCGCCCGACCAACGCCCGTCCAACGCCCGTCCAACCAATCAGGTAGGAGGCAGCGCCCTCCTCATTACGCATAGCGCTCTGAGAGAGGGCGAGTAGACAGCTGGGGGGCGTCGTTCAGTAAAG
Organism: Muraenolepis orangiensis; assembly: GCA_027704905.1. Lineage (NCBI taxonomy): Eukaryota > Metazoa > Chordata > Actinopteri > Gadiformes > Muraenolepididae > Muraenolepis > Muraenolepis orangiensis. Next base: position 131,773 of record JANIIK010000301.1, read on the forward strand.
CGCGGTACTCCCTGGCCCCTACTGCGATCACAACATGCGTGATCCAAGGGGGGAGCCCCTCGAAGGGGAGAGGAAGGGCCGCCCGCAATCGGAGAAACCACAGTGTTTGCTGTGGATCTTACAGGGATCTTATCCGGGCGCCACTCGTGGGTCGGTGTCTTGGGACCGATCCACGGGCACCGATTGCCCAGCCTTCACCCTGCAGCCGTCCGACTGAAGGGAAGGGGACAGCAGGTCGGGGTCCCGAGGACTGGCACGCAGCGTCGCCGGAGCGGAGCTTGGTGAGTCCCCAGCCCGCTCATAGAGCATGCAGGGACGCCGCCTGACAGCGAGCGAAACCTCAGTGGTGCTTCGCCAACTAATCTTCGCTCTACTGCCATAGGCCTGAGGGGAGGAGAGTGACGAGTCAGAGATAGCCTTGCGAGACACAACATTCGTCCGAGTGTTAGTCTAAAGGAATTGGAGCGAGACAACTCTTTGTCCGGAGAGTCGTGATCGCCGTGCGGTTCCCCAACGTCGGAGACAGTGTTTTCTTGACACCTGTCTCACGCATCAGGGTAGCGCTCTGATCGTGAGCATTCTGAATTTCCGCACTGCCAGAAACCTGTTGAGAGCGTGAAGACCCAAGATGGGTCTCATCTCCCCGACTTCCTGCAACCAGGAAGTAGCGGGAGTAAAATCCCAGGTGTAATTCGTAGGGGGGAACGACAGAGACGGCCCCCTTCACCAAAAGACGCCCACCTCCGTCACTAGAGCAGCGCTCGCGACGGGGTCCTGGAGCATGGTCTCCCCCAGGCCTAAACAGGGCGGGTGGACTATGCTTGAACTGAATGCGATGTCTCCATTTCAGCGTGCCGTCCAACCAATCAGGTAGGCGGCAGCGCCCTCCTCATTATGCATAACGCTCTGAGAGAGGGCGAGTAGACAGCTGGGGGGTGTCGTTCAGTAAAGCGCGGTACTCCCTGGCCCCTATCGCCATCACATGGAGAATCATCAAGCGTAGAATTCACAGCATCCGCTGTGAATTTTACAGCGATTTATCAGGGCGCCGCTCGTAGGTCGGCGTTGGGACCGATCCTCGCCCAGAATTTACCTGACAGCCGTTCGGCTGAAGGCAAGGGGAAGTTTGCCCAGCCTTTTCCCAACAGCCGTCCGGCTGAAGGGAAGGGGATAGCAGGTCGGTTCCCGGGGACTGGCACGCAGCGTTGCCGGAGCGGAGCTTGATGAGTCCCCAGCCCGCTCACAGAGTACGCGGGGACGCCGCCTGACGGCGAGCGAAACCTCAGCGGTGCTTCGCCGACTAGTCTTCGCCCTACAGCCATAGGCCTGAGGGGAGGAGAGTGGCGAGTCACAACATCGCCATGCGGTACCTCGACGACGATGACAGTGCCAGTGAAGATGACGTCGTCGCTCTAGTCGCCGTCATCTTCACTGGTACGAGATGTTGCACCGGCGAGGATATCGACGGCGTCGTTTAAATCGACCGTCGGTGCGAAGAACCTCTCGAAGACTTAATCTTCGGTCATGGAACAGCCAGGAGACAACTCCTGGCGTCCCTTACGGCGGCATTGGCGTGGTCGAGCCTTGCCGGGCACTCCGCGCAGGTGCGCTTGGCCCTGGCACCGCCGGGTTCTGAAAACAGTGGACGATTAACATCATTCATCATTCATCATACTTACCTTCCGCATTGCTGAAAGAAATGGGAGGGTGAGTGCCGCTCAGTGCGGCCTTTTATGCACGTTGCCGTGGGGGATGTGGGCGGGGCCCATGTACATTGCTGAAAGTTTGAGTGCACACACGGGACAAGCCCATAAGGCGAAGCCTAGATGGCGTAGCCTATATGAAATAGAACGGTGATGCGCTGCAGCTGTGGGGGAGAACTAACAAGAGGACGTGGCTATCCGGGCGAGTACTGTGGAAACCAAGGTGACATGAATGCGGGACGTGATAGGGGGCGTGGCTACCTGGACGAGGGCTGGGGAAATGGTGACATGAATAAGGGACGTGATAGAGGGCGTGGCTATCCGGGCGAGGGCTGGGGAAACCAAGGTGAAAGGAAAGCGGAACGTGAAAAGGGGGCGTGGCTACCTGTGCGAGGGCTGTGAACACGGGGAGGCAGAACTGCCAATCCTGATACAGTAGGTACTCCAACATCACTTTTCCTCCATTCACAATTTCCCTTATGAAATTATACCTTATGTCAATCTCTGCCTGCTCACTGGATTCTTGGCTAGAGCTATGGTACCCTGATTATCCTCATAAACCTTTGTCTGTGCATACTGATATTTGTCAATACCTTCGAGTAATTGTACATAAAAGTACATGCAATCTTGCATGGCTGAAGCAAGAGACATGTATTCTGCTTCACAGGTAAAAAGAGCCACTGTTGGCTGTTTTCTTGACTTCTACAAGATCAAAGAACTGCTCTTACTTAGACTGACACAGAACCCAGTTGTGCTGCGCTTGTCTGTCACGTCAGCTGCCCAATCAGCATCTGTGTAGACACGTAGGCCTAGCATTTCTTTGTCACTTCTCCTGAAGCATAACTCTTTTTCTGTTGTCCATTTTAGGTAACTGAGTTCACAGTTATACTGTGAGCCAGTGTTCCTCTGTTGGCTCAGCAAAGTATTGAGACAGCTTGCTCACTACAAAGCCCAAATCAGGTCTTGTGCAAATGGATAAATAGGTCAAGCTCCCTACTGCCTCACTGTACATTTTGGGTCAGTCAATAGTAGATTACATATTATAGATAGGTATATATTGTTCTAGATATTGTTGCATATTGTTTGCTAACTTATTGTAGTTTTTCCCTTACACTTTTGCCTGAATTATTGTACTTCTACCTGAGCACTGGTTCAGTTATTGGAGACTTGTTGAGTTATTGTTAGAAATTAAATGCACTTTTGACTTCTGGTGACGAGATGTTCTCTTACCTTCCTTTGTTGAAACACACTATTGTAAGTCGCTTTGGATAAAAGCGTCTGCTGAATGACTGCAATGTAATGTAATGTAATGTAATACCTTCCCTGTGACATTTTGATACAACCTTCTGTCAAAATACTCAGGAAGTATTTCAGTTTGCCTAAGTCTTTCATTTTAAATTTAGCAGTATGTCACGGGTTAGGTTTGGACCCAAATGCTGCACACAGACACCACAGGCAGATAGTGGTATTTATTGCGATAAATATCACAAAGACAGGGACAGGCAGAGACGTAGTCGGGGACAGGCAGGTGATCAGAACCGGGGCTGGGTAGACGAACCAGGCAGGGACAGGCAGAGGCGCAGTCAGGGACAGGTGGTAGATCGAGAACCAAGCAGAGCAGATGAACCAGGCAGGGACCGGTGGAGGGGTAGTCAGGGACAGGTGGTAGATCAGGAACAAGACAGGGCAGGCAGGGTCGGGTACGCTGGAGAGTCATCAGGATAATCTGGCCAAGTATGAGTGTGCGGGGGTAGGTTTAAATAGGCAGGTTAATTATAATGCGCTACAGGTGTGGGGGAAATGAGAATGAGGGTTGACGCTGCCCCCTAGTGGAGGCAGGGTGAACAGCCATTGTGACACAGTAAGCATTATTTTGACATCTTTCAGTACTTTCTCATTACTGGCTGCTATTATCAGATCGTCAACCCATATGATTATGATGACCTTTTCACCATGTTTCTCTTTTGAATACAAACAGTGGTCAGCAGGATTTTGCACAAGCATCGTTACACACAATGCAACATTGCGTTCCACATCCTGCCTAACTGCTTCAAACCATACAATGATTCCTGTAGCTTACAAACTAGATTTTCACCTGTATTTGTCTTCTTCTCATAGCCTTCTGATTGCTCTACATATATTTCACAGTCTATCGGTGCATGCAGATAAGCTGTCTTGACGTCCATTTGGTGTAGAATTAGATTCTCTTGTGCCGCTTTTTGCATGACCACTCTCACGCTTGTCATATCGGCTGTGGGTGAGAATGTCTCCTCATTGTCAGTCCCCTTTTTCTGACTGTAGCCTTTTGCCACAAATCTTGCTTTGAATCTGTCTGATCTGTCAATGTCATTTTTTACAGCATAGACCCATCTACCCCCCACTGTCCTTTTTCCGGGTGGCAAGTTGGTGAGGGTAAATGTCTTGTTTTCCTCTAATGACTGCATTTCCTAATCCATGGCCTTTTTCCACAGATTTGACTTGACATAGCGTCCTGGTAGGTTTGAGGGATATCACATACGGCTCTGTAACAAAAGTCCATGCATGTTTGCAGTTTATCCTCAGTGACGCTTATTATGAAATCCTCTAGGTAAGTTGGCTTTTTCTTGCTTCTAGGTGGGTTTCACTGTTGGACATACCCGGCTGTATTTGGTCAATCTGTTCAGGTATGGTCTCAGAAACACTACTTTGAACACCTTGACCATGTACGCTTTCATTGGCAGTATTCTCTTCAGTACTGCTAGCCCTAAGACGCACCTCTGTGCCATGCTCTGTGTATGACTCTTGTGTTTGTGTTTATTTTGCCTTAGCTGTCTTGGTCATACATTTGACCAACCTGTGTTTCCTAACCCTCTCTTTGTTTGGGCAGGACACTAAGTAAGCTGGGCTGTTTCTGTCATAGCCTACGAAAACACCTCGGTCACACCTAGAGTCAAGCTTTCCCTTCTCTTGTTTGTATGTGAAGCACTCAGATCCAAACGTCTGCATTTTGGACACATTTGGCTTCCTGTCAGATAACACTTGGTATGGTGTCTGTTTTGTGCGTCTGCTGTAGCACCTACGTCACAGTTACGGTGGTTGACAGGGGGCGTGGCCAAGCCGTGCGCTTTGGCGGTGCACACACACACCTGTCGGCAATTGCAAAGAGTGATTAGAGTGATTATCACCTGTGGGGGTATATATACCCTGCTGTCCCGTTACTTCGGGGCTAGGTCGTACTACTTTGTACTTTGTACTCTCTGGACGGAATCATTACACCTGTTATGTCCCGGTATCCAGATTACTCCCCTGTCCCGCGTCACTCGCCGGTCTAATACCTGTCGCTACTCCGACCTCCCGGTATCCAGACCCCTCTCCTGTCCCGGACTACTCGCCGGTCTAATATTTGTCGCTACTCCGCGGATCGACATTCCGGTATCCAGACCCCTCGCCTGTCCCGGACCACGCGTCTGTCTACTACCTGCTGGTACTACGCTGATCGACTTCCCGGTATCCAGACGCCTGGCCTGTCCCCGATCACTCTTTTGTTGTTTGCTTTAATAAAGCTCCACGTTATCGCTTCATTGTGTCTTGGTCTGCGTTCTGGCTCCCACCAAACTACCCCCTTGTGACAACCTACTTCTTACATGGGCTGCTGTCTGGACTGCATAATTCCACAGCCTATTGGGTAACTGGCTTTCTAACAGCATGCACCTGCCCATTTCAAAAAGTGTTCGCCAGTCTCTTTCTGCCGTGCCATTTTGGTGAGGCGAATAGGGCGCTGATGTTTTGTATCTAATCCTGTTCTTGTTTAACAGTGCCTGAAAACCGCTGCTTGTAAACTCTGTTCCATTATCTGAACGGATGCATTACAGCACTAGAGTAATCGTCGGTGAACGACCGTGCATATCTATGTCCATCTATGAACACGGTTTGCATAGGACCGGCTAGGTCAGCATGCACTAGCTGTAGGGGTACAAAAGCTGTACAAAATTTCAGGCCAGGTTTGCATGTCATGGCAACCATTACATTTTTCCGCATTTTCATCAACTGTATGAAGGTAGTACAATACTCATGGATGTCAAACCTTGTACTGTCGCTGCTTGTCATGACGCTCTCTCCTTTCCTGAAGATGACCGTGGCTCTGTTGTCTGTTGCTGTTGCGACTGAGAAAATATCTTGAGGGTATGAAGGCATCCACGAACGCTCCACATAGCATTGCGCTGACTTGTTGTCCCGTTTCGTCGAACAAGTACACCATCGCATCTCCCCTTTGCTGTGCGACTCCGCTGCATTTGGTCCCGTCTGCCAGCTCCACTGAATGTGCACCTGGCTGGAATGTGTCGTCGAAGCTCTTAAATTTCCTGATGTCATCGATGATGTGGGATGTTGCTCCCGCATCCACCATGAGGCCTCTCGTCTGGACGTTGTCCGGTGGCTTCCAGGGTCGGCTCTCCACGTTACCTGCTTTGAAGAGGAAATCTGCGTTGTCTTTCTTTTTAGAAATGTTCGGACACCACCTGCACGTAGAGTCCTGGTTGAAACACGCTATTGTAAGTCACTTTGGATAAAAGCGTCTGCTAAATGACTGTAATGCAATGTAATGTAATGTTGCTCTTGCAGTTGTCACACCATGTCTTTCGTCTACATGCTTTTGCCCTGTGACCTTTTGTGCCGCACTTGAAGCACACCATGCTGGCGTCCTCTCTTCTCTGGTCATTAGCCTTAGTCTTGCTGGGTCCCGGCCTGGTCTCGCATACATTTTCATGACGTTGTCTGACGACTCTGCTGCATGCATCTTTTCAGCCTGTTCATAGTTGGCAGTCTTCTCTTAAAGTCTATGAACGTTACTTGATCTTCATTCTGGGTTACATGTATGGCTAGAGGCTTAAAGGAGTCCGGTAGCCCATTTAGAATTATCGCCACCGGCAGTCCGTCGCTCATTACTTCACCCGCATATCTTAGTGCCGTAATGATGGTCTCCGCTTTTATCATGTAGTCAGTAACGCTTTCATCACTTGCCATACGAAGCGTGGTTAGCACGGCATATAGTCCTATTTTGTGGGGCTTTCCTCTCCCTGCATAATGTTCTCTCAGAATTAGCAGGGCTCCTCTGCCGTCGTCTGATGCTTTGTGCATGACCAGGGACAAACTCTTGTCGTCTATGAGCTTTATTAGCTCTGCATAACAGTCTGCGTTGTTCTTCGCGTCTGCCGCTTACTCCTCTGCGCTGATATCGGCTGGTCCGGTCCAAATTGTCTCTTTCAGCTTTAAGGTGTGTAGGTGCCCCAGAAACCTTGTCTCCCAGAGTCCATACTTCCTTTCATCTCCGTTGAATACAAGCTGAGACCACATACTGCTCGTCGCTCGGTTTGCCATGTTGCTAACGCAATCTCGTGGCTGCTAGCTAAACTTGACTTGCTAAGCTAATGTTAGCCTTTTAGTTTCAGCGTGCTTTTGCCTTGCGCAAACTTCTTCTTCGTGTGTGAGGCATCTCCTGTTTTCACACTCTTGGTGAAAACAGGAGACGCAGAGTACGTGCTCTGCGTAGTGACGTCACCTTCTCACATTAACATATTACCGTAAGCACGGTAGAAGAAGGTAACCGTAGTATACACAGTATATGCAGTAGGTAAGGCCGTACAACGTACATGTAAATTCTCTACACCTTCATGTTATATTTACAAAATATATTCAAGTGGAATACTAATACTAAGTATAGTGGTTGTCTCCCAGCACAAAGGTATTATGTTAAATCCCCAATGTCTTCATAAGTCTAACTAGGTGCTACTAGCTAGATTACTATATTAGCATTAAGTTTGCTTCAAAATGCACTAGGAGATTATAACACTAGAACCCAGTTTGACTTGGGAAGACATTAGGGATTCAACTAAACACTATCAAGTCACTTCCAGGATGAATTAGTTATTTATTATTTCCCGGTGGGCCGCTGGGTCAGTAATCGGTTTAACAAACAAACCAAAAATGCAGCAGTTGCCTAGACCAGTGGTTCTCAACCTTGTTGGCAACGCGACCCAATTACCATGCCAGCTCAGTCATGACCCTAATATTATTATTATTATTATTAAGTAGTAGTAAAGAAGAGGTTGTCAACCTTTTTCTCAGGTGATCCATGTTTTTTTTTATATTGTTTTACAGTGACCCATATAACATGTATATAGCATACAGGAGCGTACTGATGAAAAAAAGCGGCCCGGGAATTTGTACCCGACCGGCCCTCCCCCCATGAAAAATGTCACGTTATTTGACCAAAAAGTATGCATTTTAACGTCATATTAATAAATATAGAAATATAGAATATCAATAAAATTATGACATTTAGTTGTTACTATATTAGTATAAAGTGATTGTATAATGGTATAATTCTATCAATTATTTTCCTGTGTGCAGCTGCTGGTCCTGCATGACCACACCTGTGTGCAGGACCAGCGCTGCCATGGCGATGACCCCTGAACCCAACAAGGATTTTAAGGTTAGGTGACACTTCATTAATCTCCTAAAAGTCAGAGGTTGACTTATTTAAATATAATACCGTAGGGATTTAGCATGTGTTAATCTGTCAATAGAGGACCTAGTATATTGTAGTACCTAGTAGTGTAGACTGAAGTGCCTATTATCTAATATTTTAATATTTAGAATTGTTGTACCTGTGTTTACTGTAGTACATTGAGTCGTCTTAATAGTAGAACCTAGTGTTTACTGTAGTACCCACTGTTGTAGGGTTGTTCTTTAGTACCTAGGGTTGTTCTGTACCTAGTATTGTATTGTTTACTGTAGTACCTTGAGTCTTTCCTTCTAGTTCTAGTTGTAGAGTTGGCTGCTACAGTCAACCCTACAGCACTGGATACTTCAACACTACACAATTCTAGGTACTACCTAGTAAGACAGGAGGGACACCTACGGCAGACTGCTATTCATTAACTACAGCTCGGCGTTCAACACCATCGTTCCCTCCAAGCTGGTCCTGAAACTGAGGGACCTAGGTCTGGGCGCCCCCATCTGTAACTGGATTAGGGACTTCCTGACGGGCAGGCCTCAAGTGGTGAAGATTGGGAACAACATCTCATCCACTCTGGTCTTCACCACCGGAGCACCCAAGGCTGCTGCCTCAGTCCCCGGCAGTACTCGCTGTACACACATGGAGGTTGAGGTTCCTGAAGAGTGCCTCCTTCTACAATCTCCAACATCTCCTGCTGTGAAACACACAGGGTACTGTTACTGATACTGTTTAATAGGTCTACAGAATACTATTGGAACTACAATGTACTACAGACAACACATAACTATGTAGAATGGGCTACTTTCACTAAACTGTGTGAAGTACTTCCGGCTTCAAATAATGCGGTTCAGCCTCTTCCGGTGTATTTGTTTACTTCTAACTAGCTAGTAGCTACTAGCCCCGAGGGGGGGGCGCAAGAGGATTTCAGAATCCTCTTGATGTGACCCATGAGGTTTATTTTTTTTAAATTTTATTATTATTATTTTTTATTTTTTATCATTTGTATTATTATTATTATTATTGTTAATAATAACGTTAGTGACAAATAAAGGAATTCTGATTCCCACTGATTCACGACAGTATCATCATTGAAAAAAAGCCACACACAATGTTCGTGATCGCGACATACCCCCCCCCCGTTGGACTTCACGATGTTCGCGATCGCGACATACCCCCCCCCCGTTGGACTTCACGATGTTCGCGATCGCGACATACCCCCCCCGACCCCGTCGGACGGTGATAGTGGGGGGGTCGCCAGTCTCCAGCACTGTTATTTTGGGGGTCGCGTGCTGAAAAGTTTGGGAACCCCTGGTCTACAGAAGGTCCAGTTGTGATAGACACGCTTCGCCACTGGTTTTTCCCCATGGTATGGTACACATAACCATTAGAAAACATTTAGCCAAACAAGAGCACAGCCTTACTAGTTTATAACTTAAAGCAGTAACCTTTTTTTAAACCTTCCAGAGACAGCTGCCAATCGACGAGTTGTTTCTTTTCCTCGTCTTCCTGTCGGTTGGTTTGAAGGAGAGGGACAAGGCGCATCGGTTCTACATACACCAGTCCACAGTGAGCCGCATTATTGCAACATGGACACGTTTTCTAGCCACTGCACTGGGGTCTCAATGCGTCTGGCTCACACCTGCAGAAGTGCAAGCTTACCTCCCTGAGGAGATTTCCCAGACACCCAGGTCATCTTGGACTGCACTGAGCTCAAGTGTCAGACACCATCCTTACCACTCCTGCAAAGTGAGATGTACTCCACCTACAAATCTCACTGCACCATGAAAGGGCTTATTGGCAGACATTTACAGTGGCATGCCTGTTGTCAAACTACCAAAACAAGGCATTAGTTAAGGCATGGGTTAAGTTAAGAATTTTTGTTTCATTTTTTTTGTTATTTAGTGAATTTTGTTTATTCCAGTGGCAGATCATTGTGTTAAACATTCTGTAAATCTTATGCACACAAACATTATCAATGTAAGCAAACTGTTGAATGTAAAGTCATTTGTATAGATTTGTAAAAATGAACATTGTAACATATTGTACATACAGTATATCATATTGAACTATTGTAACATATTGGCTAAAAAAACATGATTGTAGAACAATAAATGGTCAGCTTGTTCTCCAATTGTTCTTTTCACTTGTGGATCCATGTGTAATGGTTGTGTAAACTGTTAGGAACAGCAATGCCACTATGTGATGGCACACAACACTGCCTGCCCCACAGGAGCATCGGCTGTGTGTCAACACCACTGGCCATGAATCAAGAAGTGTAATCTAAGAAGAAAGAGAAACAAATTAGAAATCTACCCTCACCATCTACCTGCTTCATGGAAAAGAAGGTTTTTATGAGTAGAACAGTTATTGTTATTGTTACTGAACCATGCTCCTAGACCAGTGGTTCTCAAATGGGGGTACGCGGACCCCTAGGGGTACGTTGGAGTACTGCAGGGGGTACGCGGACCCCTAGGGGTACGTTGGAGTACTGCAGGGGGTACGTGAGATTTTTTTTAAATGTTAATTTAAAAAAACATCAGTCGTGCATAATTCCTAAAATAATGATACAATACATTAAATTAAAATGTAAATTAAAATTCGGTAAAAAACATTTGATATTCAATATTTCTGTTTTTAATGGAATCGTTACTGCCGTAAACTGTGCTAACAACATAAGGTTAGGCTACGCAATCACGTTCAAAACACTGAGAAAGAAGTAAAAAAGAAAGCGAAAACAGAGCCAACAAAATACCGTCAGTATCAGGATGAATATGTTTTAATGGGATTTACCTCAACTAGCTGCAACCCTCCCAAGGCACTGGGCTTGTTTTGCGGGGAGAAATTAGCCAACAATTCCATGAAGCCAGCGCACCTTCAACGACATCTCGGCAAAAAACATCCATGTCATGTTGGTGAGCCACCAGAGTTTTTTAAAAGAAAATTTTCGGACTTCAGATCATCTCAAGAAACTATCCTAAAAGTCTCCACAACATCAGCCAAAGCACTCCAGGCGTCTTATGCGGTGTCTTTGCTCATAGCTAAAGCCAAAAAGCCATTCACCATGGCTGATGACCTTCCAGCCGCTGTTGTATTGGCCGAGACTATGCTGGACAAAAACGCGGCGGATAAGTTAAAAACTGCCTTTGTCAAATGACACCGTTTGTCTCAGAATAGATACCATGGGAACACACATTGTTGATCAGGTTGTGGGAAAACTCGGCGAATCCTTTTCACTCCAGCTTGATCAATCGACAGATGACAGTGGAAACGCACAGCTTGTTGCGTTTGTGAGATACGTTGATACTGACGACATTCGCGAACACATACTTTTCTGCAAGAGTTTGGAGGGGAAAACAACTGGGGAGGACATTTTTAATGTTGTTAATGCATTTTTCGGTGAAAACGGTCTGAACTGGAAATCCTGCACCAGTGTCTGTACTGATGCAGCTGCATCTATGACAGGCCACGTGAAAGGGCTGACGGTGAAAGGGCTGACGGTGAAAGGGCTGACGGTGAAAGGGCTCACGGCGCGGATTCCAAATGAAAACCCTGAAGTGCAGTGGGCTCACTGTGTCATACACAGGGAAGAACTGGCGTCCAAGAAAATGAGTCCTGTGTTGCATGACGTTTTGAACGACAGTGTAAAAGTAATCAACTTTATTAAGTCAAGGCCACTTAATGCGCGACTGTTTCGCCGCCTGTGTGAAAACATGCGAGCGGAACACACACAACTGCTATTACACACAGAAGTGCGCTGGCTCTCTCGAGGGAGAATACTCAACAGGCTGTTGGAATTACGATCTGAAGTGCGCACCTTTCTGTCAGAGCACGGATCTCTCCATGCCATCTTGTTTGAGGACACAGACTGGCTTGCAAAGCTTAGCTATCTGGCAGATATATTCAGCAAACTTAACGAACTGAATGTGTGTCTGCAGGGCAAGGACACCACCATTCTGAACCTGTATGACAAGGTGGGCGGTTTTGTGAAGAAAGTAGAGCAGTGGAAAAGGGCATGTGCAGAGGGGGATTTCACCTGCTTTCCTCAGGTGGATGCTTTCCTTTCCAGTGAGGATGTGGAGATAGCTCCAGTGAAGTTAATCATAGAAGGACATTTGACCAACTTGATTGCTAGTTTTCATTCTTACTTCCCTGACATGGAGGAGAAATCTTCACAGTTGGATTGGGTGAGAAACCCATTTCTCTTGTCTGATGCAAATAGCAGAAAGCTTTATGTCAGTCATCAGGAAACTCTCTTGGATGTGTCATCTGACCGTGGCCTACAGATGAAGTTTGATACATCTACTCTCACACAGTGTTGGGTGTGTGTGAAGAAGGAGCCCCCTGAGCTGGGAAAGAAAGCTTTGGAGCTGCTTTTACCATTTGGTTCCACATATTTATGTGAGGCCTCCTTTTCTGCAATGACGTTGATAAAAAACAAGCAAAGAAACAGACTGTGCCTGGAAAAAAGTTGAATAACTGCAGTTGCCTCCCTGTCACCGAGAATGACAAAGATCCTCAGTGAAGCACAAGCCCATGTTTCTCACTAAATTACTTAAATTAAATGACTTATTAAAAGGATCAGTTCAATGCAACTAATGTCGTCTTAGTGTTATTGCATGATGTCAAAATTGGTTTGCCATGAATTTAGTGATGGATTTAAAACATTTGAAATGTAGCATTAAAGTGTTTCTCAGTTACAAGGTTGTTGTTTTAATAAACCAGACACTGACAGTGCAGCGCTGTACTAGACCTCTTTAGATTGACTTTTTTCCCCTACCAAATAGTTTTTGCGCTGCTCAGGGGGTACTTGGCTGAACTTTTTTTTCAAAGGAGGTACATTATTGAAAAAAGTTTGAGAACCACTGCTTTAGAGTACGCAAAATGCCTCGAAATCCATATAAAGAGGAGATATTTACAAAAAATATGGCTGGTTGGTGAGTGTTTGACCCTGAGGGTTTGACCCTGAGGGTTTGACCCTGAGTGTTTGACCCTGAGGGTTTGACCCTGAGGGTTTGACCCTGAGGGTTTGACTCTGAGGGTTTGACCCTGAGTGTTTGACCCTGAGGGTTTGACCCTGAGGGTTTGACCCTGAGGGTTTTGGAGACCAGCTATTACACCAAACAGCCATTTAAGGCCTAGAAAAGCTTGGAGGCATTTAACCAAATGGTGTCTGGGTTCGTAGCCTCTGTACAAGGAAATGCAACATGTTACTATATAATACCTAATAGTGATATATATATGAACATGATACTATATAATAAATACTAGTTATATATATTAATATGAACATACTACTACATACTATATACATTGAGACGATATGATGTCCAACTATACTATACTATGTATATGATTTACTATATAGTAACATGCTCCTTTATTACTGTTATGTATTATATAGTAACGTGTGGCTATATATCTATAACTATTATTATATAGACGCGTGTTGCTACATATCTATAACTATAATGTATTATATAGTAACGTGTGGCTATATATCTATAACTATTATTATATAGACGCGTGTTGCTATATATCTATAACTATAATGTATTATATAGCAGCATGTTGCTATATATCTATAACTATAATGTATTATATAGTAGCATGTTGCTATATATCTATAACTATAATGTATTATCTAGTAGCATGTTGCTATATATCTAGAACTATAATGTATTATATAGTAGCATGTTGCTATATATCTAGAACTATAATGTATTATCTAGTAGCATGTTGCTATATATCTATAACTATAATGTATTATATAGTAGCATGTTGCTATATATCTATAACTATAATGTATTATATAGTAGCATGTTGCTATATATCTATAACTATAATGTATTATATAGTAGCATGCTGCTATATATCTATAACTATAATGTATTATATAGTAGCATGTTGCTATATATCTAGAACTATAATGTATTATATAGTAGCATGTTGCTATATATCTAGAACTATAATGTATTATATAGTAGCATGTTGCTATATATCTAGAACTATAATGTATTATATAGTAGCATGTTGCTATATATCTAGAACTATAATGTATTATATAGTAGCATGTTGCTATATATCTAGAACTATAATGTATTATATAGTAGCATGTTGCTATATATCTATAACTATAATGTATTATATAGCAGCATGTTGCTATATATCTATAACTATAATGTATTATATAGTAGCATGTTGCTATATATCTATAACTATAATGTATTATCTAGTAGCATGTTGCTATATATCTAGAACTATAATGTATTATATAGTAGCATGTTGCTATATATCTAGAACTATAATGTATTATCTAGTAGCATGTTGCTATATATCTATAACTATAATGTATTATATAGTAGCATGTTGCTATATATCTATAACTATAATGTATTATATAGTAGCATGTTGCTATATATCTATAACTATAATGTATTATATAGTAGCATGTTGCTATATATCTATAACTATAATGTATTATATAGTAGCATGTTGCTATATATCTAGAACTATAATGTATTATATAGTAGCATGTTGCTATATATCTAGAACTATAATGTATTATATAGTAGCATGTTGCTATATATCTAGAACTATAATGTATTATATAGTAGCATGTTGCTATATATCTAGAACTATAATGTATTATATAGTAGCATGTTGCTATATATCTAGAACTATAATGTATTATATAGTAGCATGTTGCTATATATCTAGAACTATAATGTATTATATAGTAGCATGTTGCTATATATCTAGAACTATAATGTATTATATAGTAGCATGTTGCTATATATCTAGAACTATAATGTATTATATAGTAGCATGTTGCTATATATCTAGAACTATAATGTATTATATAGCAGCATGTTGCTATATATCTATAACTATAATGTATTATCTAGTAGCATGTTGCTATATATCTATAACTATAATGTATTATCTAGTAGCATGTTGCTATATATCTAGAACTATAATGTATTATATAGTAGCATGTTGCTATATATCTAGAACTATAATGTATTATATAGTAGCATGTTGCTATATATCTATAACTATAATGTATTATATAGTAGCATGTTGCTATATATCTATAACTATAATGTATTATCTAGTAGCATGTTGCTATATATCTAGAACTATAATGTATTATCTAGTAGCATGTTGCTATATATCTATAACTATAATGTATTATATAGTAGCATGTTGCTATATATCTATAACTATAATGTATTATATAGTAGCATGTTGCTATATATCTATAACTATAATGTATTATCTAGTAGCATGTTGCTATATATCTAGAACTATAATGTATTATATAGTAGCATGTTGCTATATATCTAGAACTATAATGTATTATATAGTAGCATGTTGCTATATATCTAGAACTATAATGTATTATATAGTGGCATGTTGCTATATATCTAGAACTATAATGTATTATCTAGTAGCATGTTGCTATATATCTAGAACTATAATGTATTATATAGCAGCATGTTGCTATATATCTAGAACTATAATGTATTATATAGTAGCATGTTGCTATATATCTATAACTATAATGTATTATATAGCAGCATGTTGCTATATATCTATAACTATAATGTATTATATAGTAGCATGTTGCTATATATCTATAACTATAATGTATTATATAGCAGCATGTTGTATATATTATTATGTTAGTCTTTTCCCGAGGTTAAGCGTAGGTTTCCAGCGTTTTTTTTAAGCGTTTTTCTGTCCCAGTTCATAGCGGGCTGTCCCCAAACTAAATGCTTACTGCAAACTCTCTCTCTCTTCAGGATGTCTTTAGTTGTTGTATCATCTCAACTTATTGCCAAAATCCAAGCTTCTCTTCTCTCTAACCCAATGAACCATGTGGTGTTCTTATAACTCTAACCCAATGAACCATGTGGTGTTCTTATAACTCTAACCCAATGAACCATGTGGTGTTCTTATAACTCTAACCCAATGAACCATGTGGTGTTCTTATAACTCTAACCCAATGAACCATGTGGTGTTCTTATAACTCTAACCCAATGAACCATGTGTTGTTTTCTTCACTCGAGCGTCTATATTGTGACTCGGTGTATACGCTTGAAGGGCTCCAACATGGCGGATAGCAACCGTCAACGCTTTAGTCACGTGGGTGAAAACCAAGAATAGGAAACAGGTGCGCTGACATGACTACGGTCTTCTGGGGCGGAGTGTTCTGGGTGTAGTACCCCCAGGTGGACACGAGGGGGAGCTAATGGTAATGGACTGCTTTTAAATAGCGGAGGCAGAGGAGCGTGGCTGGAGAGGAGAGTGGTGTGATGCTTGAATCACAACAAGTTGCCACTGAGATATATCAGCACTGCTGGAGGAAAGGAAATGCTGGTACCGCAGCAAGTGGCCTAGGCCACTATGAATAAACTACCAACAATATAATATATAATATAGCATTTAATAGATACATGTAAACAGTTGAGGCAAAAAAATAAGAAAATGATTGATAGGCCATTTAACGTCAGTTACATTTCACTATGTTTATGTAGAAGGGATCAGAAGACAGAGAAGGAGACAGATAGAGGAGAGGAGAGAGGCCCAGGGATGCTACATCTCTCTGTAGCACAGTAGGGGAGCAATAGGAATCATCTCTGAAATGACCTCTCATTCTACCTCTCTCTCTCCTCTCCCTCTCCCCTTGCGCGCGCTCTCTCTCTCTCTCTCTCTCTCTCTCTCTCTCTCTCTCTCTCTCTCTCTCTCTCTCTCTCTCTCTCTCTCTCTCTCTCTCTCCTGTCTCTGTCTATCTCTCACTCCCTCTCTCTCTCCATTTCTCTCTCTCTCTCTCTCTCTCTCTCTCTCTCTCTCTCTCTCTCTCTCTCTCTCTCTCTCTCTCTCTCTCTCTCTCTCTCTCTCTCTCTCTCTCTCTCTCTCTCTCTCTCTCTCTCTCTCTCTCACTCTCTCTCACTCTCTCTCTCTCTCCCCTCTGTCTCTGTGTTTCTCTAACTCACTCTCACCTCTCTTTCTCTCTCACTCTCCCCGCTGTCTCTCTCCATCCCTTACACCTCTCTCTGTCTCTCTCTGACCCTCTCACCCCTGTCTCAGTGTATCTCATGTCACAATCCAATTGTAGGACAGACGTTTTAAAAGGCCAGGTTTCTAAATTAACCTTATTTACCACAAGCGCAGAACCCCCATACCCCAAAAAATCATCGCCATGACGATGCATCCTCTTCACCCCTCACCTCGTGTGAAGTTGTACCGGGCCGAGAAGCCGATGGCCTCCAGCTCGCCGTCCGACACAAACTTGATGTAGAGGTAGCGGCCGCTGGAGCGGACGTAGGACGGACTCCGCCGGCCGCAGTGGCGGCCGATGATGGGGGAGAAGCCGAAGGGCCCGTCACGCACCTCGATGTGGTCGAACTTACAGTCCCAGGACGGCTCGATGGAGTAGAGCTCCTCGAAGAACAGGTCAATGCACTGCCGCGGAGACGCTAGAGAGACAGACAGACAGACAGACAGACAGACAGACAGAGAGAGAGAGAGGGGAAAGAGAGAGAGAGGGGGATGAGAGCGAGAGAGAGAGAGAGAGGGGGATGAGAGCGAGAGAGAGAGAGAGGGGTGTTAGAGAGAGAGATAGCGAGAGAGAGGGGAAAGAGAGAGAGAGGGGGATGAGAGCGAGAGAGAGAGAGAGGGGTGTTAGAGAGACAGAGAGAGAGAGATAGGGGGGTGAGAGATAGGGAGAGAGGGGGAGTGAGAGAGAGAGAGGGGGGGAGAGAGAGAAGCGGAGACGGGGTGAGAGAGAGAGGGGGTGAGAGAGAGAGAGGGGGGGAGAGAGAGAAGCGGAGACGGGGTGAGAGAGAGAGAGAGGGGGTGAGAGAGAGCGAGAGGGGGGAGAGAGAGGGGGAGACGGGTGAGAAAGAGAGAGAGAGGGGAGAGGGGCGTTTGAGAGCGTGTGTCCCCAGTAAAACACACATTAAGTTGCTCATCCATACAAGAGACTCATATTACACAACACACCTTTACCTCAACCACAACCACCACCACCACCACCACCACAACCACAACCACCACCACCACCACCACCACCACCATCACAACCACCACCACCACCACCACCACCACCACAACCACAAC
Source organism: Muraenolepis orangiensis (assembly GCA_027704905.1). Lineage (NCBI taxonomy): Eukaryota > Metazoa > Chordata > Actinopteri > Gadiformes > Muraenolepididae > Muraenolepis > Muraenolepis orangiensis. The sequence continues at coordinate 150,097 of JANIIK010000301.1, forward strand.
CACCACCACCACCACCACCACCACAACCATAACCACAACCACCACCACCACCACAACAGGCAGCCTCACCTTCTATGATGTAGACACACTCTCTGTCGGCCGGGTACTTCTCAGGGTAGTTGGGTGAAGTGAAGGAGCCGCCGCTCTGCTCCTTCACCCGGTCCCCGCACTGCCCGGCCGGACTCACCCCAGAGTTGTTCTTCACTGGGAACCACCCGGCAAGAGGGACACAACGCACAGCTTCTGTCAACGTCAGGGCATACGGGCCTCCTCACCTATCGCTCACCTCCCTCTCAACCAAGTATTACCACGCAGAAGAAACACAAGCAACGGCTGACTTTTAAACACTCACGTTTGCCGTAGTTAATTATTACTATGTCATTAGATTAGATTAGATTAGATTCCAATGGATTGTCATTGCACAGCATAAGTACAGTACAGTGAAAATAATTTAGCATCTAACCAGAGTGCAAATGTTGCAGTAAAGTGCATGGTAATATAGTATAATTTACAGTTTAAATGTACAGGTTAAAAGACAGTCTAGGTATAGATGTGATATGTATAGACAGGAGTAGGAGCAGGTCTATCAACAGATTTAAATATGCAGGTACAGTAACCAGGTATCTTAGTAATAAATATGTAAACTATAGAGAGGGAGGTAGTTGAGATACAGTTTGTTTTGTTTTTTTCTTTTTTTTTACAGTTAGTCAGAGACGTTGGTGGTGATTGTTATAGGTGTTGAGCAGAGGGGGGGGCAGCAGAGGGGGGGGGGGCAGGGGCGTGAGCAGGGGGGGGCAGCAGAGGGGGGGGGGGGCAGGGGCGTGAGCAGGGGGGGGCAGCAGGGGGGGTGCAGCAGGGGGAGGGGGAGAGGATGAGATGGAGGGGGAGAGGAGGAGAGGAGAAGATGGAGGGGGAGAGGAGGAGATGGAGGGGGAGAGGAGGAGAGGAGAAGATGGAGGGGGACAGGAGGAGATGTAGGGGGAGAGGAGGAGAGGGAGGGTTAGGGAGCAGGGGAGGAGAGGGGAAAGTTGAGGGCACTGGTTCAAACTTTAGCCAAACAAATGTTCAGAGGAAGGTGGACCGTAAATAAAGCCTTACCAATGTGCAGCAGAAGTGTCCCCATTGTCCCCCGTTGGCTTTCTCTTTTACATCAAACATATGAAGTGGATCTGTGTAAAGACGTTGTTAAACGGAGCGCACCGTCCACAGCTACCCACTCATCCGCTGATACATTTGACAAGAACGCACACGAAGGCAAAGTGGTCCTCTGTGCAAGCCGTCAGTCATCTCCATCTACCCCAAAGACCGACGGATTAAGCTCATCCGCTTCACGTGTTTTGCTCCACCTTCGGACATCATAATCCCGTCAAAAGACGCTGTCGTCCGCAGCGCATCGCAAACTACAGTCGGCAGAATGACCTGCATTATAAGGCTACGCATTTTATTATTTTACAGAAAGAAAGACTAATATTGGTCAGTTTAATAGTATTTGTTTTAATCCGGAGCCAATTAAAGTAATAGACGACATTGAGACGTTTATCTCAGGATAGTCCCAACTGAAGAGCTGGATTACTCCTCTTTTTCCTGACCTAAAGCGTTTCATAAGCAGTCAGCGCCCCCTAGCGGCCGCATCGCGATATGCAAATACAGACTTCATCTCTTTATATATTATTAATACTTTATATCTATATATTTATTGCAGGTCTACAGTCTATGGTTAGTAACCTACAGAGACAGACGCAGTGAACAGAGACCCCACCAATTTTATATTAGGCTATTATCATTTATTATTTGTATTCCAATCCATGAATTAATTATCTATCTAGCTTTAAAACCAAGCATTTAATGACTCAGTAATTACAAGGCTATCAAACTATAAAAGGGTTTAATTGAATACATTTATAAAACTGTCTGTGATTAATCACGACTCACGAGTGTGAAATACTTAATGTACTTGTGTTTATGTGTGTGAATGTGTGGGGTTAAATATTACATATATGTGGGGTTGTGAATATAATAGAAATGCATGACAAACTGGTTAGAGGACATTTTAGGTGATCCTAAATGAAACAGTAAATATAAGAAACATCTCTTCTTGGCTTGGAAAGAAAGAACATATACACAACAAGTCATTTAACCGTATTATGATATGGATGAGATACAAGAGAAAGACAAATTAATGTTAAAATCTTATCCATTATGGTAGCTGTGATTGTTGTAAAGCTGGAATCTGGTAGCGTGAAATATACAAAAATGAATGAGCTCTGTCCTCCACTCTCTGACTGATAGTGACTGTTAGGTCAGGTTATGTCCTGTTAAAAGATATGTTTATTGTTATGTTTATTAATATTACAAGTGGCCTTTTGTGTTCAGGGCCCTCTCGTAGCCGCGGGCCCCTTTAGCCCCGTTAGCCCTGTTAGCCCCGTTAGCCCCGCTGTGGATCAGACAGGCCTGGACATGGCATGCCCATTAAAAAACTACTTTTTCCCATGTCAACATTAATAAAAGAAACATGAACAAACACACTTAATATTACTTACTGTTGAATTAGTTTCCCCTTAATTGCATTATTGAACGTTCCTTGTTCAGTTAGCTCACCGCTAAAGGCTACAGCATTACCAGGCCTTACTGAATGCCAAATGCCTTCTTCAGAACATTTTCTGCATCCACAGCTAATCTGTCAAGACTATTACTCAAAAACGTGTAAATGGAACCGAAAGAAAGTGCAGCCGCTACTAGGAATCCAACAAAAGGAATCCATCTGGAACCTTCCTCTGCTGCAACACTTAGCGCAGTAAGGCTCATAGAACGCAGCATTATTAAAACAAGCTCTTTTGTTATCTCCTTTCCAGAACAAATATATTTCAAGACTGCCATTAGATCATCTAAAGGCTGATTGTTGTACTTGGAAAGTTTTTCCAGCGACTTTTTATCAAGACCAAACCCAAACAAATACTCTGTAAGAACAACGACCAGAATTCCTAAATCAGCAGCAATGGAAAGCCCTGGGATAGGTAGAAATGCTGTAGCTCCAGATAATAAGGCATGGAACTTAATTCTTGAACGGAAAACCTCTTTCTTTTTCTGAATGTTGCTTGTGCAGATGTTGGGAAGGGCCAAGATCAGAACATCTCTCTTGTGTGATGGAAGGTCTCTCTCCATGGTCTCCTGGAGGGTAGGGAAGTCGTACAAATGAAGATCATAATGGGAGACCAGGAAGACCTGAGGAGACGTCACACCTTGTTCTTCAAGTCCTGTTGGAAAGGGATTACAGAAGGAACTTAATGTGGTCAGAAAGGAGTGTGGGAATACATGTTAAACTGTACGTACTGGACTGTACTAGGACTACGCATAGCCCATCTAATTAGCTTTTCTCTTCTATAAAATGATTTTAAAAACATCATTGAGTGCAAGTTCTATTATATAATTTATTTAACATATACAACATGTTTTATTCGGAAACATTGAGCAGTGCTCCTTTAAAATAATTGAAATATTTCATATTTACAGTACACACAAAAAGCGAACCTTGAATGCAATTTTCCCTGATTTCCTGGAGTGTATTTTCTTGGTTGTACTTCCTCTTCCTTTTCTCAGCATATAGATCGCTGTCAATCTTAGCGCGGACAAAGTAGAAACTCTTTCCCATTTTCTTGATCTCCTGAGCCAGCATGGCATCATTCTCTGTGAAGCGTCCAGCTGATACGATGATGAAAAAATCGAACTTTTCAAACTGTACTTGCTTCACGTACTGATGAGCTTTGAAATTGGGGCTTCCGATTCCTGGGAGATCACATAATGTAACATTTGGGTATTGTGGATGTGGGTAAGGCTCAGGCTTCATGGTAGTTTCCACAACACCACTAGGGGCCGCTCCCTCATCTTCTTGGTCTTTTCCCATGAAGGCATTAACAAAAGCAGACTTTCCAGCTCCACTCTCTCCTGTGATACCAATGTTCAGTGGAATACTATTTAGATCTTTCAAATACTTATGGGCTATTGATGCAACTAATTGTATGTCATTGTTTTCCAGGGCCCTGGTAACATCTTCAATATAATTGGATTCCATCCTAAAGAATAAGAAAACAAGTTATTGATATCCAATTTAACGTCAGTGTTGTTGTTTTTATCTGGGAGTTACATTTAATTTATGCCCAAAACTTATAAAACATCATTGTTTCTGCAAGAAGCTTGCACAGTGTAGTACGCTAGCTGGGAAAGCTAGCTAGAAATGGGCCTGGACATAAGTAGCAGCGCCCAGGATCCTGGACTTGAAATGCCCCAGTCTCCGTCACAAGAGGGTCAGACAGATATAAGACTGATTTCAACCACTACTCACTTTAGTTTGGTTCCTTTTGTTGAACTGGATTCAACTGCAGTGAAGTTCAAGGAGCTCTGAGGTGAGTTGTTCAACCTTGAAAAAGAAACTAAACATAAATCTCTTCGGGGAACACCTTACCAAAAGACTTGCATATGTCACGACCATAGAACTACAGCCAGAACTATAGTTAAATTATTAATATATTAATACAACAGCTCCAACACTTCCAAGGGTGTGGATTAAGCAGTGGTGGGTAGAGTACTGAAAATATATAGTTAAGTAAAAGTAAAAGTAAAATACTCTAGTTAAAGTGAAAATCACCATTTCATAAAAATATTTGAATAAAAATAAAAAGTACTTGGTGAATAAATCAAAATATATTTTCATATGTGTAAACTAATGGAAAAGCATAAATTGTTGATACTACTTGATTCTACATTTTCTACTATTCTACTATTGGAAGTAGAGCAATCTCCCTCTCTCTACATCTCTTCCTCTCTACTAGAGATGTTTTGTGACAGACTGGTCCACTAGAAGATCTGTTAAGATTGAACACGTTACAATCTAAGAGGCCAAACATCATCAGAAAAAAACATTCAGTGTTTTATAAGAACCCTTTGAAATGTTAAATGTCAAATTAAATCATATTTTATATTAGTCTAAAAAGTGTGACATTTTGCGACATGCATGAGGTCTATTGCAGTGGGCTCTCATGGAGCCACTGTGCTCCCATCGCCTGTTTAACTTTTAAGTAGGAGGGGAAAATAGTTAGGAGCAATCTAGCTTTAGAAGTTTAAATCTAAATGATCATACACAAAATACAGTGGATTACTGGCTTGAAAATGAACTTGAGTAAAGGGAGAAGTACAGTTTAAAAACAACATGCACGTTACCTGTAAGTCGTTACGAAACCGGTCAGTATGGATGCGTTGGAAGTCTGTATGGGTATGTGTCTCTTAAATGACTCAATGTCAAAGGAGGAGTAAAGATCCACAGCCCCTATAAGAGCAGGCAGAAATAAATGGGAGTTTCCTCTGAGATAAATCAGCACACGTGGTTTCACAGAAACCACTGGTGGAGGAAAGGAAATGCTGGTACAGCAGCAAGTGGCCTAGGCCACTACGAATAAACTACCAACAATATTCAATATAGTATAGCATATAATACATGTAGACATTGTCAACAGTTGAGGCAGTGTGCTTTATTATTGAGACTATACATAATTGACCATTATCCACAAGGGTCTTTAGTGTCTACGAGTGACTTAAGAGTCTAAGAGTGTATATTACATTACACTGCATTACATTATATCACATTACATCACATAATATTACATCACATTACATTACAACACATTCCAGTTATTTATCAGTCTTTTGCCTAAAGCGACTTACAATAAGGTCATTGAACAGGTAGGCAAGATAACTACTTCTAGTCAAGAAGTCACAAGTGCATTTCCTTCCTAACAAACCTCCAAGAACAGAACCAGTGCTCAGGTAAAAGTACAAAACGTTGACTAACAATAGAACAATAGCTATAAGCTAATAAGCCACAGATAATGGTTCATTAAGAGGCTTTTAGAGTAGACAGGATTTAAATTAGGTCTGGTTGAAGTGGACATAGCCAAACCAAACCAAAAATCAAACATCCTGAATAAATTTAAAACATTAAACACATGAATAGCTGGCTACAAATCGTAAAGGGGAACATGTGATTGGTCAACATTTGACAAAATATTGAAAAGGTGTAATTTCCTTGGCCACTGAAACCTTTGGGATGTAGCGGAGACAGGTGCTGCGCTGTGCTGAACCTCTGAGAGGTCATCTGCTGGGTGTGGAGTCAGATAGACACTTGCACATTTAAAACCTTTGTCCTTGCTTACCATGTCATCTAGATACCAATATAATCTGTTATCGCGTTCGGCTAATAAACAAAAGGTTGGTCCTGGCATCATTCACGTAAATTACTAAGCCAAACAACCCCCTGGTCAACTTACGACCCCCGTAAAAGATCTAACCACGCCTTATGATATTTATACTAGGGTCGTAAACACTTAGATTTCCAATGACGTTGGCCCCTTTGGTTTTTAACCTCGGAAATGGAAAATCTGCAGATTTATTGCCTAAAACACCAAAAATCCACATATTTGCCACACTATGAAGAAATTCACCTGATTTAGTTTGAAGAAGTATGAGTACCTAAAAGATCGAACTCCTCCCCTCCAGCAACCAGACACTATTCTACCAAACTGTTCTACCTTGGTTCAAGCCCACCAAGGGACAAACGGTTTTTAGCAGATAGGCTTTGCCTCATCAAATTCATACTAGGTCCTGGCATCTTTCACATACATGACAGCTAAAAAAACCCTGGTCAACTTACGACTCCCCTTCCAGGTCAATGAAAGATCTCACCACGCCTAATAATATTTATGCTAGGGTCGGAAACACTTACATTTTCAATTACGTTGGCCGTTTTTGGTTTTTAACCACAGAAATGGAAAATCTGCTTATTTATTGCCTAAAACAGCAGAAATCCACATATCTGCGACACTATGAAGAAATTCACCCAATTTAGTTCATAGAAGCATTATACACTCCTCATAGAAGCCTTAGTACAGGGCAGATCAAACTCCTGAACAGATTGGCATCTTGAGAACTCTAGAAGTACCTGAGAGATCAAACCAGCAACCCTCCAGCAGCCAGACGACCTGTTCTACCTCCTGAGTTACTGTTATTAGATGGCTTGGTCATGGTCATGCTGTTTGAAAGGACCCCACTCATCTTTTTTGTGTCTCTGTGGCGCAATTGGTTAGCGCGTTCGGCTGTTAACAGAAAGGTTGTTGGTTCAAGCCCACCCAGGGATGCATGGTTTTAGCAGATGAGCTTTGCCTCATCATATTTACATTAGGTCACCTACATGAGAGCTAAACAACCCCCTGGTCAACTTACAACCTCCCTTCCCCAGCATCCAGACAATCTGTTCTACCTCCTAAGGTACTGTTGTAGATCGCTTGCTCATGGTCATGCTAATATTGAAATGGTGTCATTTCCTCGGCCACTGAAACCTTTGGGATGTAGCGGAGACAGGTGCTGCGCTGTGCTGAACCTCTGAGAGGTCATCTGCTGGGTGTGGAGTCAGATAGACACTTGCACATTTAAAACCTTTGTCCTTGCTTACCATGTCATCTAGCTACCAATACCAATATAATCTGTTATCGCGTTCGGCTAATAAACAAAAGGTTGGTCCTGGCATCATTCACGTAAATGACAGCTAAACAACCCCCTGGTGAACTTACAAACCCCGTAAAATATATAACCACGCCTTATGATATTTATACTAGGGTCGTAAACACTTCGATTTCCAATGACGTTGGCCCTTTTGGTTTTTAACGTCAGAAATTGAAAATCAGCAGATTTATTGCCTAAAACACCAAAACTCCACGTATTTGGCACACTATGAAGTAATTCACCTGATTTAGTTTGAAGAAGTATGAGTACCTAAAAGATCGAACTCCTCCCCTCCAGCAACCAGACACTATTCTACCAAACTGTTCTACCTCGGTTCAAGCCCACCCAGGGACCAACGGTTTTAGCAGATAGGCTTTGCCTCATCAAATTCATACTAGGTCCTGGCATCTTTCACATACATGAGAGCTAAAAAAACCCTGGTCAACTTACGACTCCCCTTGCAGGTCAATGAAAGATCTCACCACGCCTAATAATATTTATATTAGGATCGGAAACACTTGGATTTTAACCTCAGAAATGGAAAATCAGCAGATTTATTGCCTAAAACAGCAGAAATCCACATATATTCAAGCCTATGAAGAATCTCACCCCTTAGTTAATAGAAGCATTAGTACGTGGAAGATCGAACTCCTCCCCTCCTGCAGCCAGACGACCTGTTCTACCTCCAAAGTTACTGTTATAGATCGCTTGGTCATGGTCAGGCCGTTTGACGGGGCTCCCCATAATGTTACTTTGTGTCTCTGTGGTGCAATTGGTTAGCGTGTTCGACTGTTAGCCCAAAGATTGGTGGTTCAAACCCACCCAGGGACGAACCTTTTTAGCAGATGTGGATTGTATACTAAACACTTGAACAATTAAATTCAGCAATTTTGTCTAGTTTGAATTTAATCCCATCTCCTTGCAGAACACTATAGCTTGTACATGAGACGTAAACTACAGCCAATTAGCTTAGGATCAAACAAATCCTCATTTATACTAGGTCCTGGTATCATTATCGTAAATGAGAGCTAAACAACCCCCCGGTGAACTTACGACCCCAATTCCAGATCAATAAAATATCTAACCAAGCCTCGGAAGGTCGGAAACACTTACATATCCAATTAAGTTTGGCTTTTACCTCAGAAATGGAAAATCAGCAGAGTTATTGCCTAAAACAGCAGAAATTCACATATGTGCGACCCTATGAAGAAATGAACCCCACTTAGTTCATAAAATCATTAGTACACAGCAGATCGAACTCCTGAAAAGATCGGCATCTTGAGAACTCTAGAAGTACCTAAGAGATCAAACCAGTGTAACCCAGGTTCTAACTATCTGACTGTCTATTTTACGGAGGTTCCCTGAACGCCTCACTGACTTGGTATATAACCGTTGTTCACACCGCTAGTCTCCGTCCGTAGTCTCTTCCAAGTGCAGCAAACGAGCAAGTTCAAATTTAAGTTTTTAGATAATTATAGAACAAGGAGAGCAGAGAAAGAACAGCTGATAGTCAAATAATTGTCGGAGAAACGCGGACGCCATATTAGGGATTGACCTGTTTTTTTTACGAGGGACAATTCTTCCTGCCATCCTGGAGTGGACCTCATCTGCCGTCCGGAGCGCCATCGCTGCCAGTGGAATTGTCCTGTTCTCTGGATCCTGTTTAGTGGATGTTGGGCCGTACCACAGGGCGGTAGGGACAGCTTAAAGGACCGTGGACTAAATTTTGAGATCGCGTTTTGCTTGTTCTTCCCTCGGGCCCAAGACACAAGTGAGAAAATTAAGAAATGTATTTCAGCAAATGTACTTCATTCAAACACACACTCTCTCTCTCACACACCACACACCACACACACACACACACACACACACACACACACACACACACACACACACACACACACACACACACACACAGCATGTGAGAACATTAAGAACAGAGTAATAACTATCATTCTTAAACAGCAAATGAGAACATTATGAACAAAATAACAACTGTACAGTATTTCAGACTCTCTCTCTCTCACACACACACACGCCTAATGGGAAGGTTGTGTCTCTGTGAACACTAGTTCACAGAGCTCATATTAAGGGTTTTACTCCTCCTACGCAGGAGGTATACATATATACATACATATATATATATACATATATACATACATACATATATACATATATACATATATACATATACATACATACATATATATACATACATATATATACATATACATACATACATACATACATATATATAAATGTGACCTACACAAGCCCAGGGCTTACTTTATTGACACAGCGCCACCTCCTGTGTAGGAGGAGTCAAACCCTTAATATGAGCTGGTGAGGAATTCTATATATATAGCCAATGTTTCCCCACTAGAAGGTGTTCAAATGAATGAATGAGAGGAAAAAACTGTATACCAAAAGTAAATGGCTTTAATCTCACGGGGTTCTATTAAACACATGGGCATGGCCCAGCACAGAGGTGACAGACCACACACCCATAATCACATGGACTGAACACGTTCAAAATAACCACACAAGACAAAACAAATAAATCAAAGATGAGCACCACACGTCTAAGACTCAACAAAAGACACAAAACAATGCACCCATAAGACACGCAGCACAATGCACACATAAGACACGCAGCACAATGCACCCATAAGACACGCAGCACAATGCCCCCATAAGACACGCAGCACAATGCACCCATAAGACACGCAGCACAATGCACCCATAAGACACGCAGCACAATGCACACATAAGACACGCAGCACAATGCACACATAAGACACGCAGCACAATGCACCCATAAGACACGCAGCACAATGCACACATAAGACACGCAGATTCAGATTCAGATTCAGATTACTTTATTAATCCCGAGGGAAATTAAGGTGCATCAGTTGACACAGGGGAATAAATGCACACACAAAAATACTAATACCTAAGCTAAAAAACAAAACAACAACTAACTAAATAAAACTATTCTAACAAAAATATAGTTAAAATAATTCTAAATTAAATCTAAATGTATTGGTAAATGAAGATAAATGTACAGTATTATTACAGTAATACGTAGGTATATACAATACACAACAATACGTATAGTGCAAATTGGCAGTAATAATATATTAATAAATAACTCAACTGAAAAGTGACATGTGAAAAGTGAAAAGTGAATTAGGATTTGAAATAGAATTTACAGTGCAAAGTTACAATGAGATGATTTACAGTGCGTTGACCAAAAAATAATAATAAGTACGTTGGCCTCAGGTCACTGAGTCTCCACTGTCCCTCTCACGACCCGAGGTAGATGAGTTAAAGAGTCTAATGGCCACAGGAAGAAAGGACTTCCTGTGGCGTTCTGTGGTGCACCTGGGTGGAATGAGTCTGTTGCTAAAGGTGCTTCTATATGAGGTCAGCACCTGATGGAGAGGGTGAGAGTTGTTGTCAAGGATACTACGCAGCTTAAGCAGCATCCTTCTCTCAGACACCACCAACAAGGAGTCCAGCACAATGCACACAAAGCACACAGAATAATGTCCCGTCTAACTAGTGATCTAAGCGGTACGCGTCGTCACAATAACCATTTAGTATGGGAAAAACAGTGATTGCAAGAGATGCCTGAAACAAAGGAAAACATACATAAACTTCCTATCTAATACACAAACACATTTAGATTTACTACACAACAATTCATGTACATTTCCCCTTTACCCAAACGGTTTTCCTTTAATAAACATGCGCTTTAACTTGTTAAAACTCCAGTTAAAACACTGGACACATGTGTTGCCCGTCCATCCCTCTTGCTCTATCGCCTTAAGCACAAAGCACAATACTTGTGAGTACTGTGGAAGCGACAGGATACTGGACTAGATATAAAAAACAGTGCATCAAGCTATAAAAAAATAAATAGTTCGAACGTTATACTTTTTACCGATTACGTCTTTCACCGCCGGCAACCACAAACCTCTAGGCAATCAGTTCAACCTGTGTTTGCCGGACGAGTAATTTAAATACACAGAACACGGAAGTTCCGGGGCGGCTCCACCTACCTGTCTTTGGCCTGTCACGTGAACCAGGAGCTGTCAGGTAACCCACTCCCACACGTCACATATATATATATATATATTGATGTCACCGGGGAGGAACAACCGCTCCAAAGGGCGTGACTTGCACATCAGGCTGAACCGAGGAACGCCGTGGGCTGATCGAAGAACGTTGTGGGGGGGTCCACCTCCCTGCGCTCAGGCAGCTGGCTTGGTGATGGGGTCTGGGGAACCTGACCATAAAATGGCTGAGCCATACCCAGGTATGGGGCAAACCGATCCCGGTGCAGCACCACAACCCGCCCCCGTGGCGCCAACTTCAACCTGTAGACGACCTCACCAACCTGCTCCATGACCCGGCAAGGTCCCACCCAGTTACTCTGCAGTTTTGGTGACCTCCCTTTGGATCTTTTTGGTCCATAAACCCACACTAGGTCTCCAGCCTGAAAGTGTGTCCCCTTTGGTGTGCTGGTCATAGGCTCTCTTCTGCCGGGTCCCTGCCGCCTCAGATTGTTTCCTGGCAAACTCATGTGCCACCTCCAGCCTTTCTGCAACTGGCCAGTGTACTCCAGGCCAGCCGGTGCTTGAGGGGCATCCAGAGGCTGTCCATACACAAGAGCAGGCGGCGTTCTAAGCTCCCTACCGAACATCAGCAGGGCAGGTGTACACCCCGTTGTCTCCTGTGTAGCTGACCGGCAGGCCATCAGGACCAGTGGCAGCTGTAGATCCCAGTCCTTCTGGTCCTTGGCCACCACCAGGACAAGCTGAGCTCCCAGGGTGCGATTAAACCTCTCCACCAGCCCATCACTCTGGGGGTGGAGAGGTGTGGTGTGCGTCTTGTGTATAGACAGCTGCCTACACATTTCAGCGAAGGCTTCAAAGTTCCTCCCTTGATCGGAGTGCAACTCAGTCGGAACCCCGAACAGGCTGAACATCCCTTTAATCAGCACCTCACATACGGTGCGAGCCTCCTGGTCAGGCACAGCATAGGCCTCGGGCCACTTGGCGAAATAATCCATGGCAACTACCACATAGCGATTACCATGTGGTGTGCGAGGAAGGGGACCCAGCACGTCGACAGCGACTCGGTCCATGGGTGCCCCTACCCGATACTGCTGAAGAGGCGCTCTACTCTGGCCCGCTGGACTCTTGCGGGCCACACAGGGGTCACATCGCCGACATAAGGTCTCCACGTCTCGCCTACATGTGCCCCAGTAGAATGCCTGGCGAACCCTCTTAAGTGTTTTGTTAACCCCAAAGTGGCCGACTCTGTGCAGCCCATGATTGAACTCCAGCACCTCCCCCTGCCTACTCTTCGGCACCCCTACTTGCCACCTCTCTCTACTCGTGGCTGGTTCCTTCCACCGTCTCCAGAGAATTCCATCCCGGAGGGCAAAGCTCTCCCACTGGGACCACAATCCCCTGATCGAAGGATTGGCAGAAGCCACTTCGGGCCATTCGAGCCGTTGGCCTCCCTCCAACCATCCCAACACTGTGCTCAGATCTGGGTCCTCTCTCTGTTCCTTGGCCCAATCAGCTGGGTCATCCAAACGCAGTGCCATACATCTTGACCCCTGCTCCTTCACAGCCTCCGAGTCTCTCATCTCAGTGCGGCTGCAGTGAGCACAGTCTGGCCCACAAGGACGCCTGGAGAGTCCATCCGCATTAGTGTGACTGTCCCGTTTCCTGAGAACTTGGGAACTTGGGGGGGGATCGGCCAGTCTCGGACTGCGGCGACTTTCCCATCTTCAGTGTCAACCCCTTCGCCACTAACTCGATGGCCCAGGAAGGCGAGCTCCTTCCGCATCAGGTTGCACTTTTCCGGGTGCAGCTTGAGCCCTGCTTTTGGAGACGACCAGGCGAAGTGATGCCAAAGCAGTGTCGAAGTCCGATCCATGGACAAGGACATCATCCAGGTAGACCTGTAGTTCTTTGCTGGGACTCCGACCAACACTTTCTCATTACAGGCCTTTCGGTCTAGCATTACATAGACCGAAAGGCATGGTGGGGAACTGCCATAGCCCAGAGCCCATTGTAAAGGCTGTTTTCGGTCGTGCCTCAGCAGAAAGTGGCACCTGCCAATAGCCACTCCTTAGGTCAAGGGACGAGAACCAGGCGGAGCCCTTAATCCCGTCCATGGACTCGTCGATTCGAGGCAAAGGGTATGAATCCTTGACTGTGACCTCATTAAGTCTGTGAAGGTCCACACAAATGCGCCAAGAGCCGCCCTTCTTCGGATCCATCACTACTGGCGACATCCATGGGCTGTCTGAAGGTTCTATGACTCCCGCTGCTCGCATCTCCTCCAAACATTGTTGTGCTGCTGCTTGCCTCTGTACAGCGAGGACGTTGCCGGATGGGGTGAGCTGTGCCGGTGTCAATCTCATGCTCGACCATATGAGTGCGGCCAACATCATTGGGAGAGGTTGCAAAGGCTTCCCGGTGCTCAAACAGCACTTCCCATCGTCGTTGCTGCTGTTCCACCGACAGTCCTTCGGTATTCTGCTCCAGTACGGCCCTAACAGTTACCTCCGCAGAGAGTCTGGGGGTACCCCCACACACTGTGGCTGTATTAGTCGTCGGGGGTCTTGGCAGACAGGGTTGTAGATCTAACACGCACCCAGTGGCCCTAAGAAAGTCCAAGCCAAGCAGACATGGTTCAATGATCTCGGCCACCCCACACAGATTGCTTAAAAGTCTGATCACCCACGTGGATAGTGACGGGCAGCAGCCCAGCATGGCTGCTCGGTCGCCGGTCACGGTGATGAGGGGGAGGTTTGTTTGGGACCGTTGCTTCCTTACCTTCCAACAGTTCTGGCCTTATGAGCATCGCTGAGGATCCCGTATCCACGTGAAATGGACTAAGTTTCCCCTCTACCTCCACCAGAAGATGACCAGGAGGTAGCTGTGGTTGTGTCCCAGGGTCTGTCCTTTCCCTCTCCCCTGTATGTGACCCCTGCGAATTTAAAATGACTGTACGGAGGACCATGCTCCCCATTGAAACGCACAAGCGTTCGGGTGCATGACACAACGTAAACAGAAAGCATGGCTGATTGTGAAGGTGTTGTTTCTTTGGGTCACGATTAGACAATTGACCTGATTTACTGGCATAACTGGTTTTACTATATGATAGTATGTCTTATTTTAATTAAATACAGGTTTAATATACTTTACACAACAAAACGATTCCCCCTCAATCTTGCTCAAATTCAATTACGTTTGGTTTGTTTTGTAGAAACTATCCACTGTGCATACACTTCTATTCAGATTGTTCCGATTTTCAATCATTAACGGAGTAATCGCTAAATAGCTATTTTTTCCATCAAAACATGCTTCTTCCCCCCTCAGATCACAATCAGTTTAAATCCAGGCTTTGCATAATGTAGTTCTGTGATCAGACCGTCTCTTGAACATGAAAGAAGAACAATTAATTTCGCTGTACTGTAAACAGCTTCCACAGCACAAATTGTCTTCTATCTCTCAAAAAGTCATCAGTTAGAATTCTAGCAAGCTTTAATCACTTTATTCTTCTCCCAGAGAAAAATAAAGTTCAACATTAGATCTTAGTCTAGCCTATTTATCCTAGACAAAACTGAGCTCAATTAAAGATCAGTATGAGAAAAATTTTAATTGAACTTCTAAGAAATATACTTCCTGTTTCCCCCCAATCCCAGATCAATGATGTATCTCACTGCACTGATCTTTATTTTGTCTGAAATAATCTCATGCTTGAGATAGCAGTAAGATCCAAAATAAACTTGATTGGCTCATACATTTCTCAAACTGGTCTTGGATTGATCTATTATTATACTCCTTATTTCTCCTAATGTTTAGGATACCAGGTCACACTTCAGTATCTCTAAATAAGAGCAGATTTATTTCAAAAGAAAAGACAAAGAAAAGTTGGTTGTAAGCAGCACAAAATATACATAATCTCCTTATGCTGCCAAACTCCCCCAACCGTCCTCCTCCCCTACCTCTACAACCACCAGCCGCCACTGAGAAATACATAGAGAGAGGGGGGATGAGAGAGAGAGGGGGGGGGGGGGAGAGAGAGAGACAGAGGTGAGAAGGAGAGGGGGCGAGGGGGGGGGCGTTTGAGAGCGTGTGTCCCCAGTAAAACACACATTAAGTTGCTCATCGATACAAGAGACTCATATTACACAATACACCTTTACCTCAACCACCACCACCAAACCCACCACCACACCCACCCCAACCACCACCACCACCACCACCACCACCACCAAAGACCCACCACCATCACCACCACCACCACCACCACAGGCAGCCTCACCTTCTATGATGTAGACCAACTCTCGTCGGCCGGGTACTTCTCAGGGTAGTTGGGTGAAGTGAAGGAGCCGCCTCTCTGCTCCTTCACCCGGTCCCCGCACTGCACCGGCCGACTCCACCCCAGAGTTGTTCTTCACTGGGAACCACCCGGCAAGAGGCACACAACGCACAGCTTCTGTCAACGTCAGGGCATACGGGCCTCCTCACCTAATCGCTCACCTCCCTCTCAACCAAGTATTACCACGCAGACAGAAACCACAAGCAACGGCTGACTTTTAAACGCTCACAGTTGGCCGTACTTAATTATTACTATTTCATTAGATTAATTAGATTAGATTCCAATGTATTGTCATTGCACAGCACAAGTACAGTACAGCGAAAATAATTTAGCATCTAACCAGAGTGCACATGTTGCAGTAAAGTGCATGGTACATATAGTATATTTACAGTTATAATGTACAGGTTGACAGACATCTAGGTATAGATTGATATGAGCATAATAATAGGTGTATGTATATACAGTAAGTGATCATTTAACGTAGTGATCAGGGGTATGCTATTATTGAAAGCAGGATACAAAGATATAGATCTAAATGTATATGGGGCGGTGAGCAGGGGGGGGGGGGCAGAAGTGGGGGGTGGCTGTCTTCTTCGATGATGCAGATGTTCAGGGAGATGACAGCTGAGAGGGACGAAGCTGTTCCTAAGCCCTGCATTGACTTGGAAAACAGGAGGTTTCTATAGCCGCCTCCCGAGAGGGGAACAGGAGGGCAAACAGTCCAGGTTGGGGATGAGAGGGTCTTCCACTATTGTTTGTGTCCTTTCCTCATGACGCTGAGGACTGCGATGTTGACCTGGTTTGGCCCCGGGTTCACCTTCAGCTTGTTTTCCTCGGCCTTGCAGTTGCGGCCGGATAAGCTGCCGACATACACGTAGGCTAGGCTATCTGACTGAGGAGGAGAGGAGAACGAGAGGAGGAGAATAGGAGGAGTTGTGAGGCGAGAGATGTAGAGGGTTTAGCAGGTGAGGAGAGGAGGCGATGGAGGGCGGAGGAGCGAGGGCAGGAGTGATTGGAAGGGGAGAAGGAGGAGAGGATGAGATGAAGGGGAGAGGAGGAGAGGAGAAGATGGAGGGGGAGGAGGAGGAGATCGGAGGAAGTGCAAGGACGTAGCGATGAGGATGAGGAAGGAGAGGAGGAGATGGAGGGGGAGAGGCGGTAGATAGAGGGGCGAGAGGAGGAGAGGAGGAGATGG